>JAODAL010004874.1:0-150593 GCA_025379985.1 Phyllomedusa bahiana
CCAAATAAAAAAAAAGGACGTTAAAGGGGCATTCAGGTGAACATAGCCTGTGTACTGTGATAGGTGTCTCATTAATAAAATAATGCACCAGCTAAACAGCCGGTAGATACAGTAATGGGGATGTAAATTGCTCCAGTTGTTGTCAGCAAATTACAGACTACTGTTTAGTATAGCCTGTGGATTGTCTATTTACTCAGGCTGACATAAAACTGCCTGTATCTGGCAATGAGTCCACAGTGCCTAAGGATTTTAACACTCCCTGCTTTGATACTGTAAGGCTATGTCAACACAGCCCAGGTTTTTCATCTGATTTACGACGGATTCAGTATTTAGAATCTGCCGAAAACCCAACTGTACCCAGTGCTGTGAAGACCATAATGAAAATCTGTGCTGTACTAGTCTATACAGCACAGATTTTTTCCGGTCGCATTTTCAAACCTGCTGGATCTTCCGCAGGATTGCTGTTGAATTCCCGTACATTCATTCATTGGACGGCATTTTAACATTGCTGTGTAGACATAGCCTAACAATCCCACTACTATAGAAACAACTGAAAATTATTTAATCTATAGATATTGCTATTTATATGCAATCATGTCTGAATAGTGGAATCCACCTGTTAGGAGAAAGGGGAAGCCTGATGCCTGATTACCGGTAGAAAGGTGAGCACTCGCTGCATAAAAGATATAATAACTCTTTAAAAACAAATGATTCAGCACCTACCAGACACACACCAAGAACTATTCCCCTTTGGAAATCTGTCAGGTTTGACATATCAGGCGACATACTGTATATGTTTTTTTGCCATGTATTTGTAGTGTAGAATGCGCCTGAATCTATGAACCTGTTCTACTGCGGATTATAGATTTAGCGCTTTCTAGCTACAAAGCGACAACTTTTAAAGTGGTTTACCTGTTCCAACAGTAATGAGCCTGGATTTGCCGTACTAAAGACATAAATGTATAGAATTGTACGGTTGTAGTGCGACACGTCTCCAGCACTACCCCCGATCTCAGGAGCTTTACAAAGTGCGGCGGGTGCTCTGTAATGCGCCTAATATTGGAGTGTACCTGGTTAAAAATAGAGCGAACAGAGCTGCGCTAGTTTTTTGGCTAAAAAGACTTCTGCCGCAGCCCCGTTCATAAATGTCGTCCATTGTTCCCATAAAACAAGATTTTTAGAAAAGCATACTCTGATGAAAAAGGGGGCGCTACTGGACATAGCAGTTGTATTAGGAAGAGGTCATCTTCACTATGTAAAAATAGGAGGACACGCTAGTTATTTTCTTTAAACACCCCATTATTAGGCTTGGTGCGGGTTGGACCTTTGCCTATTGAAAATGTATGGATATAGACTACATATATCATATGTACCTAAGTCTCCAATATATTCTTTAACACTGCTCGCCCAATAATGACAGTTGTTTTATTAAAATTACATTAGTTCCAGAATCATCTATAGTGAGCACCATGGACAGGCATGTCTTGCTCATACCAATGTGTGGCAGTGCCATTGTCTTCTAGAGCTAGAGCAAGTGTATTTCCCTCTCAGATTATTTTCTAGAGAAATTATGTTGGTTTGGACAAAATATCTAGAACCCCTTTCGTTTTACCTCTCTGACACACCTGCCATCAACAGTAGCACCCCCTTTTTCAGTTGATATACTGAACAATCCCCTGTTCTAAAAAATCTTGTTTTATGGGCTTAGTATGTCAGACCTGACAGAGTTCCAAAGGGGAATGATCGGTGGCGCATTCCTGGTAGGGTCTGAGTTTAAGGGGATGGCAGTGTTTACTGTTTTCTTAATCACATCTTTGTATGAAAGACAGGCAAAACATCTGCAGAAAGAAGTAACTGTACTTGAATGTCAAAGCTTGATGCGAGAGACAGAGGAACAAAAAAACACAAACCCCTCATATTACTGTAGAGTTGACTACGAGTTTGAAAACCATGATATCCTTGGCTGAGCTGCACTAGCCAAACCTTTGCTGACTCCATGTCAAACAGTGTGTTTAGGGTTGTAAACACCACAAAACATGGATGCTGAAGGCACAGAAACATGACATGGCCTATGAGTCCAGTTTACAGTGTTGCTCACTTACTGCGTATGTCTATAGATCAATGGATAATGCCTACCACTGACTGCTCTAAACGCATAATCAAACATGGCGGATTTTTTTCATGGCTTGGGATATGATATCATGGCACTCTTTGGGTCAAATAGTTGTCCTCGAAGCAGGGCCGGGACAAAGCATTTTGGTGCTCTAGGCAAGTACAGCCAATGGTGCCCCCGCTCACCAAAAAATTGCACCACCCCACACTAATTCCTCTCGCCTCTGCGCCAGGTCCTGTCACTAATTTTCCGCACATTCCACATAGATCCTGCCCATCTCCTCAGCAGTCACTGCACAATGAAAATCAGCACTGACAAATTTGCTTTTTCAAAACCGCTCACCTCCCTATGACAGTGTAACACACCTAAACAGTCACCAAAACATACACCTACACATGGAGCAAATATACCGGACGAACGATTGTTACTAAAAACACTCCTACAAAACCAAGACCCAAAAACTATTACTACTTAAGCTCAAATAATCCTGCCAGACCCTGACCAAAACGCAACCCCACATGTGACTATCAGCTGTACACAGGCTCTGAAGACATATACCACGCCAATACAGGGACCAGATAGTGGTAGATACTAGTTGTAAAGTAGCCAGCAGAAATATAAGTGATTACACTGCAGTTACATTTAGTGACTTACAGGAGACGTCTTTTCTGATCAGAGTCGTTCACTTTCCCTTTTCTTCTCCATCCGGTTCACACCTTCATGCTCCCGGCCAATACTCGTCCCTGCAGATTTGGACACAAATATCTTAGAATCCTCACATTTCCAGCAAACCTTAATTATAGGTATATACTCCCCCCAGTTAGACAGGTATATATGCCCCCTCATATTAGGAAGCTATATAGGTCCCCATCAGTTAGGTAGGTATACAGATATGTCCTCTCAGTCAGGCATGTGTGTGTATATATATATATATATATATATGTGTGTGTGTGTGTGTATATATATATATATATATATATATATATATGTCTCCTCAGTCAGTCAGGTCTATATTGTCACCTTAGACCGGCGGGTATATATATAGGGGGGCACTCGGGCAGGGATACAGGGGCACACAGGCAGGTATATAGAGATAGGGGCTCAGGCAAGTGTATATAGGGGCACACAAAGTGCGGCGGGTGCTCTGTAATGCGCCTAATAGGCGGGCATATAGAGATAGGGGCTCAGGCAGGTGTATATAGGGGCTCAGGCAGGCATATAGAAAATAGGGGCTCAAGCAGGCATATAAGATATAAGGGCTCAGGCAGCATATGGAGATAGGGGCTCAAGGGAGGCATTAGAGATAGGGGCTCAGGCAGGTAAAATAGAGATAGGGGCTCAGGCAGGTGTATATAGGGGCTCAGGCAGGCATATACTGTAGATATAGGGGCTCAGGCAGGCGTATAGATATATGGGCTCAGGCAGGGCTATATCGGGGCTCAGGCAGGGCTATATCGGGGCTCAGGCAGGCATATAGATATAGGGGCTCAGGCAGGGATATATAAGGGCTCAGGCAGGGGTATATAGGGGCTCAGGCAGGCATATAGATATAGGGGCTCAGGCAGGGGTATATAGGGGCTCAGGCAGGGATATATAGAGGCTCAGGCAGGCATATAGATATAGGGGCTCAGGCAGGGCTATATAGGGGCTCAGGCAGGGGTATATAGGGGCTCAGGCAGGGGTATATAGGGGCTCAGGCAGGGGTATATAGGGGCTCAGGCAGGCATATAGATATAGGGGCTCAGGCAGGGCTATATAGGGGCTTAGGCAGGCATATAGAGATAGGGGCTCAGGCAGGGGTATATAAGGGCTTGGGCAGGGGTATATAGGGGCTCAGGCAGGGCTATATAGGGGCTCAGGCAGGCATATAGATATATGGGCTCAGTCAGGGCTATATAGGGGCTCAGGAAGGGCTATATAGGGGCTCAGGCAGGCATATAGGGGCTCAGGCAGGGCTATATAGGGGCTCAGGCAGGGCTATATAGGGGCTCAGGCAGGGCTATATAGGGGCTCAGGCAGGCATATAGATATAGGGGCTCAGGCAGGCATATAGGGGCTCAGACAGGGCTATATAGGGGCTCAGGCCGGCATATAGGGGCTCAGGCAGGCATATATTGGCTTAGGCAGGGCTATATAGGGGCTCAGGCAGGCATATAGGGGCTCAGGCAGGGCTATATAGGGGCTCAGGCAGGCACATAGGGGCTCAAGCAGGGCTATATAGGGGCTCAGGCAGGCATATAGGGGCTCAGGCAGGGCTATATAGGGGCTCAGGCAGGCATATAGGGGCTCAGGCAGGCATATAGGGGCTCAGGAAGGGATATATAGGGGCTAAGGCAGGCATATAGGGGCACACAGGCAGGCATATAGAGATAGGGGCAGTCTCAGGTAAAAATAACAACATTAATACTTACCTTACCTGCTTCCCGGCTGAGCACTGCTCTTCTGTCCTCTTCTTTATCAGCCGCGCGCTCCTCCGGCAGCTCATCGGACGCACAGCCTATGACGGGCTGTGCACCTGAGGAGAGGCAGCGTCGCGATGACATCACTTCATCGCGACGCTGCCAGCTGAGCCGCACGGGGCCACGGCGGGTCCTCAGCACTATGAGGACCCGGCGGCCCTGCTGTGTCGGAGCCGGACTGTCTGCGGAGCAGGGAGCGCTCGCTCTCTGCTCCGCAGAAGCCCGCAGCTGCATGTGCGTCCTGCGGACGCACATACAGGTACCACCAGCACTTCAGGCCCACGGCAGCGGCCTGGAGCCCGGGATGTTCGGGGCCCCTGCCTGCATCCTTGAGGACAGGCAGAGGTAGGCGCCCTAGGCGATCGCCTACCTCTGCCTACCCGTCGTCCCGGCCCTGCCTCGAAGGCAAGGTCCCAGAGGTATCTAGACATTCGAAGTCATCAACTCCAGTTCGTGGTCCACACTTTGAGTGACATGTATGAACAGGGCTCTGCCAGTTTTCTGGTGCACTTTGAGCCAAAAAGAATGTATGAACAGGCGCACTGCAAACTTTGACCCAATAAGTGCCTTTGTAATGTGTATACAAAAAATATACAGCATCCAAGCATTCAGCTCAGAGTATCCAGCAGAGAGATGAAGGTAATCTATTTAAAACTTCATAGCGTTAATACAATATTCTTAAAAACATAACAAAATAATTTCTTCTTATGATGCATAGACATATAACACTAACCATTCAATACAGGTATGCGCACTTGGTCATAAGGCATAAACAAGACAAAAAGTGCCTTTGTAATGCGCCAAAGACACTTTTTAATGCGCCAAAGACACTTTTTAATGCGCCAAAGATTTGGGGCATTTTGGGGGCGTGTTGTACCACACTCTTAGAAGTAGACACATTTATGATTCTTTGATGCCAAATCTAGGCGCAGAACAGTTAGAACAGCCAGACCAGGTTAAAGGTGCTGCCTGAGCCAGACTTGTTATATTGGCACTAGACTGTACCTGTATATATGACCTGCAGAAGAACAGCTTCATACATTCTGGCGCATTCTACACTGCCTTAAAGCTATTTAGAACTGGCCTGTCAGTGCCAGGATTCATACATGTCGCTCTTTGTTTCCAGATGGTGATGCCATCTTCCAGAATTACAATTGTCACATCCAAACTCAAACCAAAGGTGCACTAGGGTAGGAAAATGGAAGTTAAAGGGGTATTGTCATGTTGTAAAATCCTCTATGGTGCTGTCATAGCTCGCTGCGAGTTTCCTGCAGAGAATGGGGGGTGGCTGCTCTTGCTTAGCTCTCTCCCATTCATGCCTATGGGAGGTACAAATATACCCACGCATACTCGTTCTTTCTACCATAGAAATGAACGGGGAGAACTGTGCAAGCACGGCTATCTCCCCGTCCTCTGAAGCTGGCTCATAGCGATCTCTGAGCTGGTCTCGGAGAGGGTTTTACAAAATGGCTAAAACCAATTCCTGGGACCCCATTAAAATAAAATAAAAAAATTTCACTTTTTTTGCTCCCCCTTCTGTTTCTAGTCAGACCGGACCCTTCCCCAAACCCCAAAAGGGCAACGTCAATTTACATGTTTAAATCAAACACACTCCCTTTCCCCAATTTCCTCTGTAAAGGGGGAAATCGCCACAGCATGGGGGCAACCCGGAAAAAGAACCTCATGAATCAAAAAAATTTGGGACTGAAAAAAATGCCCAGCCCAGCTTCAAAGACTTCAAACAATCAACCCAGGGCGGGTTTTTCCTCCGATATTTTCAATCGATTTCCTTAGGCAATCCCCTCAAAAACTGTGCTGGGGGGGGGTTCATATTGCAAAATATGGAGCTCCCCCACGGGACAGGACCCCTTTCCCCGGGTTTCCCCGGAACCCATGGGGACTGTAGTTTCCCGAACCGGGCCTACCGGGGGGCAAAAAAGTTTAAAATTGTTTTTATTTCCCGGTGTCAGGAAAAATCCAGCGGGGATTTTTTGATTTGGGACCACCCGGGTCGGTTTTTTGTGCCCCAAAAGCCCCCCCGGGTTTTAGTCCATTTTTGGGTTTTTTTTCAGAAACTGCAAAGACCCGAGTGGGAGGAGTTCATAGCCCGTCCCAAAGGGGGGTGTAGGGGGGCTGCCAATTGGGGGGGCCCCCTTTGGGAAAATATTTTAAGGGCCAGGAGCCCGTGGGGCCTTTTCTGTTTTATCCAAGGAGGGGGGGTACCTGGAGAAGGTCCGAAAAATCATAAAGCAGCAGCCAAGGGCCACATCTTTCCCCCCGGCGGGACCCCTGGGCCCCCCAAACCCAACAACGGTAAAAATTTTACTTATTTTTAAATGCCCCTTTTTTTGTAATCCCAAAATTGTAAATTTTCACCCTCATCTGACCCGTATATTATTATCCATTTTTGTACATATTAAAATGTCTTGGTCCCCTTTAAGGCCCAAAATTTAAAACTATTTAAATTTTTTTCTGAGTTTGTCTGTCTTTGATCAGCGGCCTCCCCACCCTAATTTCCCGGGCTATAGGGAAAAAAGTACCCCCAAAAATTGGTTCCCGACCCGCTCTATAAGTCGTTTTAAAGGGCCGGGGTTTTTAACCTAAACCCAAACGAACTTTGGTTTGGGAGGCATTGTTGTGTTTTCCCCGTGCCCAGTGGGGGGGCAAAAGGGTTTTTTAAACAGTGGAAAAAAATATCGGCTTGACCTTGGGGCTCCCCCTAGGTTTGGGAGCGCAAAGTCGGAATTTCAACCCCAATTTAGGGGCCCTGTCCCTTTTAAAAACGGGCCGGCCGGGGCCTTTGGTGTTTTCGTCACAAATTGGTTTTACAGCCCCGTGGGGATCAAGACCCCTTTGTGTGTGAGTGCGTGTTTCCCCGTACTCACAGACACTTAAGGGCTGCCAGCAGTGGGGTTTTTCTGCTGGGGTCTTAAGATTAACTCAGCACTAGACAAGTCCCGAGGTTTCAAATACAAAAGGGTTTTTGGGTTTTTTTTTAGGGGTTTCAGTTTTTTTGGGGCAAGTTCCCAAGGGTTTTCCAAAGGGTGGTAGGTCGTAGCAAGGGCAAAAGCTGGGAGGCCAGGGGGAAAAAAAATTTTGGTGAAATGAGCCCGGAGGGACTCGGCTCAGACCAGGGTATGGGAAAAATAGGGTGAGGGGAATCCAGGGGCTCCTCAAGGGGGCCAGTCGCCGTGTGGGGCAGGGGCGCAGGTTGGGGCAATTTTACAACCGGTATTCTCCTGGGAAAACCCGCCCCGGCTAAGCTTTTGGGTGGAGACCTCGGGCGGGTTACAAGGCCCCCCCCTTTGCAAAGGGTGCAAAACGTCGCCAAGGGGGGATAGAATGGCGGGAGAGCTCCCGACCGGGGGGATGGGCCCGAGGAAAAAGTTTAGCCGGGGGGCCCGGGGCCAACCCAATTTTTCAGGTGCTACGGGTGGAAAAGGCCCCGGGGCCCCCGCGGCCCGACAAGGGCCCCCTGAGGGCCCCGGGCCCAAAGGGTTTAAAGGGGGGAGGACTTTCCCATTTCTGGAAAAAAGGTAGGAGACCTAAGGGGCACCCTTTCCCGCTGGGGATTTTGAAAAAAATTTTTCCCACCGCATTATGTGCCTTTAGGACCAGTTGGTTTTGGTTTTTTGAACCCCTCGTCTCAAAAAGGTTTAAAACCTTTTGGAATCTCCCGGGGACCCCGCCCAAGCGAGTCCACCTAAAACCTTACGGGGAATCAAGCCCGGCACTGATCCGGCAGTAAAAATTTCAAATCTGAAGATGTAAAAAAAAGGGGCTCCGGGAGGTTTGCACCGGGGTTTCCCCAAAAACACTGGGCCCACCCCCAGGGGGCCCTCCCGAGAGCAGTTTGACCATGGACCTCGGTGGCTAAGATCACCCCGTTTAAGGGAAATTTAAGGCTCATCGCGCCCCGGAGCAGTTTTTTTGTGGAAACTTTTCCCCAGGGGACCCCAGCAGGCACCTTTTTGTCCGAAGAACCAAGGGGGGCCCCCGGGCCCCAGCCCAAAACCTTTGCGGTTGGTATGCCAACCCCAATCGGGCACCGGAAAAGGGCCGGAAAGTCTTGCCAGCGGAGAGGGGGTAAATGCATGCAGGGCCAGTTTTTCCCCCCCCTTTTCCCAGGGGGGCCCCCAGCCATGCTTCCACATCTTTTGGGGGAACCCCGACCGTCCCCCCTATTTGGGAAAAAAAGGCCCGGGACTTTTCAAGGGGCCGCAATTTTTCCCCCCCGGGGCCCCGAAGGTCCCGTCCCCGTCCCCTTTTCCAAGGCCCCCCCCCAAAATTTTTTTTGTGTGGGTGGGGGGGGGGGGGAAAAGGGGCCCCTTGTTTAATTTCCAAACCCGTCCCGTTTGGGGCCCGGGCTGTTTCCATGGGCTCTTGGGGGGACCGGCTTTGGGGATGACTTTGGTGCGGCCCTGAGCTGGGGTCCCCAAAAGGGGCATGTAACCCGGAAAAAATTGCGGGGCTCCGGGAAATTTGGGGTGTTTGCGGGCCGCGCTTTCCAGTTGCCAAAAGTAAATTTGGGGCTGGGGGTGCCGGGGGGGCCCGGGAATGTGGGGGGTTGGGTAGGTTTTCCGAACATTCCCGGGGGTAGTTTTTGTTAGGGACAGATTGGGGCGGTGGTTTTCCCGTTTTGAAAAGGGCCCTGAACCCCAAGGTCTGCTCCCCCCAAAAAGTGATTTTGTCATCCCAAACCCTGTTAAAAAATTTTCAAACAATGTTATTAAAATGCATAATGTTGGGAATATGGGGGGGGGTGACTTGGGTGTTTCCCTCTCCATCCTTGGAGAGGGGGATAAGGTCAGCAGGTTTCAATTTGGGCAGCAGGGTTTTGGTCCAGCAAGCCTGCTGGGGATTTTGTTGTCCCCTGGGTGGCATCAAAGGGGGGGGAAGGGGGGGAACAAACGGGGGGGGGCCGGGGGGGGGGGGGCCGGGGGCCTTAAAGGTGGGGGGGCAGGGGAGGGTTTAGGCAGGGCTCCCCAGGAAAAACCACAGGGCAGGGTCTCCCCCCCGCCAAAGGGCCGGGCAGGGGGCAACCCGGTGTGGTGGGGGAGAAGTTCAAGGTGAAAGGCATTGGGCTCCAAAAGGGGAAAAACAACCCGGCAGGGGCCCCCCCTCAAAAAGGATGTCGGAGGGCCAGGTTAGGCCCAAAAAAAACTGGCGCCCTTTTTTAAAAGGGCCCCCCGAGGGGGGGGGGGAGCCCCACCAGCGGTTGTTTCAGCGGTCGTGGGCCCCTGTCCAAAGCGAAGTGGGAAAGGGCCGGAAACCCAAAATAGGGGGTACCGGGGACCCCCCCCCCGACGGTATCCTCCCATCGGACCCAAGGTAAATTTCCCCGGGTAGGGTAGGGCCCGGAGATAGGTTCCCCGGGAAACCACAGATGCCCGGGGATTTTCATCCATTTTGTTTTCCACGTTTTTAGTTTGAGATGTTTCAGGGAGTGGGGTTTGGTGGGGGTGACGCAAGCCTGAAAAGGGAAAAAAAATAAAAAGGAGCAGGGGGCACAGCCACCCTTTTAATCAGACACCACCGGGGGGTGTGGTCTGGGACCAAAAGGGCGGGTGTACCACGGGGGCGGAAACCCGACCGGGTTCACCGGAGGCGTTGGCCCCAGGGGGCGAGGTTTTGGGGGGACCACCCTTTTCCCTTCAGGGGGAGGGGGTTGTTCGGGTAGCGCAAAGAGATTCCCCCATGGGGGCGGACACCTAGGGATCCCCCCCAAAGACCAAAAATAAATCCTTTGGCCCCCCAGCCTTTTTTACTGGGCCTTTAAGTTGGGGGGTGATGTGGCTGCACCAAATGGGGCCTTCGTGTGAAACCAAATCAGAAGGGGGTGGGGAAGGGACCCCGGGGGGCAGGACCCAAAAACCCCACGGGACCTAATTTTCCCATCATAGACAGCCCCTTTAGGAGGGGGTTGGGGGTGGGGCATTTAATTTTGGGCCGCTGTCCTTTCCCAAACAGCTTTTTGGGGGAAACCTTCATAATGACGGTAGAGAACAACCCACTCGGTAACCCCTTTCGGTAGCCTTGGGCCCATTAGGGGGCCGAAAAAAGGGGCCCACCGCCTTTTAATGGAGATTTTTCTGTGAGTGGGGGGTTTTTCCCCAGGAAATTTTTCTCAAATGACCGGGGGACCCGCCCCCATTTTCGAGGTAAAAAGGGGTCCCTTTTGAAAAACTGAAAACAGGGAACATTTTTTTGGTTTGGGGCCCCGGGCCCGGGGACCCCCCACCCACAGACCTAATTTGGCCAGTGGGGAAACGGTTAAATGGCCCCTGAAGCCAATCGTTAAAAATGTTGGGCCAACCCCCCCAACCGGGGCGACTGGGGAAAAACGGTACCCCCTTTCCCCCAAACCTTTTATTCGCAATTTCCCGGGGAAAGTTCCCAACAAAAACCTTTAAAAAGGGTTTTGCTCCTCCCCTTGGCTCCTGGGATTTGGGGGACGTGTGCGGGGGCCCCTGGCTCTGGTGAAGGGGGACCGGGAAAAGGAAAAACTTAGCAACCCCGGGGGGTATCGGTCATTGAGTATGTCGTGCGCGGTTTCCTTAAAAAAAAATGCAGGCCTTTTTACCAGGGTAGTGCCGGGAATATGCCAAAAAAGGGCCCCCGGCCCACCAAAGCCGTGGTACGACCAGAACGCTTTTGGAGAGGAAACCCACCAGGGGAGTCCCAAAAGGTTTTGGGTCCTGGTCCCTGTAAACCCCAGGACAAGCTTTAAAGGCGCCCGGGAAGGCCCCCTTTGTCTTCACCGCAAATCAACGCAAATCACGTTTTTTTTGGTCACCCGGATCCACGACCCGGGGGAAGGGGGAAGGCCTTCCCGTGAACATGGGGAAAAAGAAGGCCCCCCATCATGGGGGGAGGGTATGTTTTCCCTTCCCGGTGCAACCTGCCCGAGGGAAAAAAGGGGAAAGGGGGAACCCTTGGACTGCTTGCCCCGGTTTAGGCAGGGGGTCCCCTAAAGGACTTGGGGAAATTTTTGGGACAGCTCCTGGAAGGAAACCAAAGGTTTCCCCCGCTGGTTTGGGGAACCCCCAACCCCTTTTCCGGGCATTGTTTTAAAATAACGGCCCCGGGAAAAACGGAGTCAGCCTCCCCCAAGCCCTGGCACCGGGGATCAAACCCCCCAATCCGGCGTTCAGCATATCGGGAAACTCCCCCGAAAAGGGAAACAGCCCCATTCCCTGGGAGAATTTCGAGATGCTTTAACTGGGGGTTTATTTCCCGGCGGGGGCCAAACAGTGGGCCTGGGGCCCCGCCTTTTTTGTCCTTTTCCCCCCGAAGGGGGGAAAACCCGGTTTTCCAAACCCCTTTCTTTTGGATACAGGGGCTCAAACGCTGTAAACGGTCCACTGAAGCGTACCCAATGCCCCGCATCGAAGACCTGCTCATCAAGGCCCGGGGCCAAAAAATAAAACCTTTACCCATCCGGAAACTGGCCGGGGATTTTTGGCAGGTTTTCCCCCGAAACCCCCGAGGCAAAAGGGAAAAACGCTTTTGCCTTTTATTTCCCCCCTTTGGACTTTTACGAGTCCAAACCCTCCCTTCCGTTCGGCAAAGGGAAAAATGCCCCTGCCAAATTTTTAGGGGGAAAAGGGCAACACGTTTCAAGGGACTTGAAGGGTTTCGGGGCTGCTTTCCTGGATGACAAAAGCCTTTTTCCCGTTCCCCACCTTTGGGGGAAAACCCCAGCACCCGACCTGCGTGTGGGGCCCCTTGAAACCTTATTTCCGCCAGGCAAAGGGTTTGACCTTTTTTAAGGGGGGGGAAAAGGCCAACTTTTGGGCCATGGTGGGTCCACTACCTTTGGGCAAAAAAACCCCCCTGTTTTTTTGGTTTGGGGTTTTGGGGGCCCATGAAGCCAAAGCCCGGGGGGGGGGGTGATGCAAACGAAATTTTGGCCCACCCCCAGGGGGGGGCCCAAGGGGGCAAAGGTTGGGGTGTTTTTGGGGCACCCTGGGTTTATAGGGGGTTTGGGTTTCCCACTATATTTTCCTGGCAAAAACCCCTGACCCGACCCCCCCCAGGGGAAAAGGTTGCCCCCCGCAGGGGCAATTTTTGGAAAAAAAACGACTTTGCGGAAACCCCTTCCAAACCCCCCAAGCCGCCTTTGTCCAGTCCCCACTACAAAAAGCCCGCCGACTTCACCCGGGAGTTAACAGTACAAAAAAGACGCCCAGTTTTAATTTTTGGCCCCGGTGCAAGTTCAGCCAAGGGGACACAAAGGGGCAGGGAAAAATCCCTTTGGACCTGGCCGGAAAGCCCTTTTGCCCCGGGAAAGTGGGGCCCATTTCCCCCCCAAAGGGAAAAAAAAAAATGCCTGGCGATAGGGGGTGGGGCCCGCACGGTTTTCAGCCCCAAACAAAACGGGGGGCATTTCATTGTGGGGGACAGCCACAAAACCCTCTGAGCGGCTTTCACACGGGGGTCCGGAAAAAAATGGAGGTTGCTACGCTGGAGCCTGTCGTTTCCCGCATACAACTTTTTCTTTGCCACCGGAAAGGGGGCCGGGGGACCAGGGAACGCATGGGTTTTTCCCGACAAGGGGCGGGGTCAGTTTTTGGGGGCCCCGGTGGAGCCCGGTGGCGGTGCTTTTCCCCCCAGGCCCTCCCAAAAAAAAGGGGGGGGTGGGAGGAAAAATTCCCCTTTAAATTTCTTTCCCCCATTCTGATCTAGTCAGAAACCGGCCTTTCCCCCCAAACCCCAGACAAACTAATTTTAAATTTTTTAATCCGGGGAAAAGCTTTCCCTTCCCCCAAAGCCTCTG
The DNA here is from genome assembly GCA_025379985.1 of Phyllomedusa bahiana. Taxonomy (NCBI): domain Eukaryota; kingdom Metazoa; phylum Chordata; class Amphibia; order Anura; family Hylidae; genus Phyllomedusa; species Phyllomedusa bahiana. The sequence continues at coordinate 13,352 of JAODAL010004874.1, forward strand.
TAAGGGAAGTGCCCAGGGATGGGGAAACCCATGAAAAGATCCTTTTTGATTTTAATTTTGCCAAATGAAAAAAATGAGTCCCAGCTTCAAAGCTTCAATCAATCAAAAACCCCGTCGGGGCGTCCCGGATTTTATTTTCCCATTTTAAAGGGTTTTCCCCTCATTTAAATGGGGTTTTTTTGGGGGGGCATTATCGCCCAAAAATATGGAGGGTCCCCCGCACGCAAAACCCATTTTCCCCCCGGGTTTTCCCCCGGGCCAAAGGGGACCCGAGATATCCCAAAAACCCGGGGCCAAAGGGGTCCATTTTAAAAAAGCATGTTTGATATCCAGGCGGCGGAAATTTCCCCGAAAGGTTCTGATGGTACCACCGGGTCGGTTTTGTTTCCAATGCCCCCCGCCGGAGTTATGGGCCATTTTTTGGTTTTGTATAGAAATGCAAAGAAACCCGATTTGGGGGGAGTTTAAAGCCCGTCCCAGGGGGGAGTAGGGGCTGCCAAGGGGGGCTGCCCCCGAGATATAAGCCCGGGGACCCGGGGTGGCTCTTCCCGTTTGATCCAAGGGGGGGGGTACCTGAGAGCCGGTCCAAATAACCCTTTATACCAGCAAACCCGGGGCCAAAATCTTCCCCCCTGCGGGGCCCCCGTCCCAACAACCCAAAGGTTAAATTTACTTATTTTAACTGCCTTTTTTTCTTTTAATCCATAAAATTTTTTTGGCCACCCCTCTCTGGGCCTGTATATTATTATCCATCTTTGGGAAAATATTACCCGTCCCCGTGTGCCCTTCAAAGGGGGTTTTTTTAAAAATCTTTTTTTAATTGGGGTTAGGGGCTGGGCTTGATCAACCGGCCTCCAAGGGGGGGAATTTCTGGCTTGAAAATTTTTTTCCTACCCAAGGTTTGGTTTTCCTGACCCTTTTTTATAAAAGGGGGGCGGGGAACGGTACCGTCTTAAAACCCTAAACCCAAAAAAAACGACCGGTTTGGGAGCAGATTGTTTTTCCCCGTGCCTGTGTGGGCAAAAGGGGTTAAAAGTGGAACAGTATTGGGTGACTTTTTAGTCCCCCCATGGGCAGCGCAACTCGAGAAAACACCCCCCAAGGGCAGGGGCCCTGTCCCTCAAACAGGGGGGCGGGGGCTAGGTGTTTTGGTCCATACCCTTCCTCAGGTTTTCCAAACGTGGGGCTCCCCAGTTTTCCCGTTGGAAAAGGGCCCTCAACTTCTGGACAGGGGTAAACCCCTGTGCCACCCGGGTTTGGGTGCGGAAAATCTTTTGGTTTAAATACTTTACTCAAACCCAAAATGAAACCTAAATGGTGGGTGTAAAATGGGGCCCGTTTTGAAAATTTAATCATGGCTGCAAAGGGGGGATGCCCCCCTTTAAGGGGAAATGATGGAAAAAAAAAACAAAGGGAGAGTTTGGGACAGGGAAATGGAGGAAGGCGAGCATAGTTTTTTGGGTTTTTGGGGGGATTTTACTGGGGCCTCAGGAGCTCCTTGTATTACTTTAATAGGAGGTGGAACCTGTCAGGTGGTTTATGTTACCCTATCTGAGAGCAGGATGTGATGGGGGGAAAGAAGTTGAGCTCTGTAATATACAGGATTACAGGCAATCCTCACTTTCCCGTTCCGACTTCTCTGTCCCCCCATTACAAACGGGCTTATGGGGGGAAAGCGGGGTTTTTAGTTCCATGTTCAAAGCAGTTGTGTGGGGAACGAAAGTTGGTATGCCACGCAGCAATGAGGTGTAAAAAAGGTTTTGGTTTTTAACAGGGGCACAGATAGCAAACAAAGAAAAAAACCCTTCCTGCACTATTCCAAACGAAAAAATTTTTTTTGCTGGAATTACATTTTTAAAAAATCCTTTTCCCAATTTAAAAAACCAAAAATTTTAAGAAAAAACCTAGTCCCCCATCCAAAATGGAAAAAAAAACGCCTGCCCATTTATGATAGAGGAAGAAGCGAGCTTGTGATACAGTAAATAGGGTTTATGATAGAGGGAGGAAGTGGCTCTGTGTATGTAGGGTTTTTTGATAAGGAGGGGGAAGTGAACTCTTGATTATAGGGTTATATGAAGAGGAAGGAAGCTGAGCCTCTGTGATATATAGGATTATATGAGAGAGGGGGAAAAAGCTGAGCTCTGGATATGTGGGTTTTTTTAGAGGGAGGAAGTGGCTCTGTTTTATTGGGGTTTTTGATAGAGGAGAAGGGCTGGCTCGTTTTATAAGGGTTATAGTAGAGAAGGAATCTGAGCTTGTGAAATTTTAAGGGGGGTTGGAGAGGAGAGAGCGACTCTGTGATAATTTGGGTTATAGATGGGAGGAAGTGAGCTCTGTGATTTTTTGGTTATAGATAGAGGGGAGAAACTGGCTCTGTGATATTTTGGGTTATATAAGGTTTCTTTTGATTAAACCAAATTTGCTTTTTTTGAGGTTTTTTTTTTCGCTGTTTTCCCTCCCCCCCCTTTTGTCTTTCTTTGAGCATCAAGATTTTAAATTTCCTTGCAGGTTAACATGAATATGGGTTTTTGTAGGGAAAAAGGGAACTGAGTCTGTGATATATGGGTTTTTGTAGAGGAGAGGAGAGGGGGTGAGTTTTTTGATATATAGGGTTATAGGGGATAGAGGAGAAGCTGAGCTCTGTGATATATAGGGTTATATGATAGAGGAGAGGAGCTGAGTTCTGTGATATATAGGGTTATAGGATAGAGGAGAGAAGCTGTGCTCTGCGTTATATATGGTTATATGATAGAGGAGAGAAGTGGAGCTCTGTGATATATGAGATGATATGATCGCGGGAGAGGAGCTGAGCTCTGTGATATATAGGGTTATATGATAGGAGAGAAGCTGAGCTCTATGATATATAGGGTTATATGATAGAGGGAGAGAAGCTGAGCTCTGTGATATATAGGGTTATATGATAGAGGAGAGAAGCTGAGCTCTGTGATATATGAGGTTATATGATAGAAAATAGAAGCTTCATGTCCCTTTCCCTTTCTATAGGAGTACTGCCCTATAGAAAATGTATGGCCATATACTTATCTATACCTAGGTGTTGTTCAGTATATCTCTGATGTATCTGTATCTGCTCCTCAATGCATGTCCGCTTTATTATGTGCAAAATTAAATTTCATGAATACAAATATTTGCTGGGAGTTGATGTTGCAGTAGTTTTGTTTAACCCCTGAACAATATAAGGGGAATGCTGTGACTCCACAGCAGTGACCATAAGGGTAGCCTCAATGGTAATAATACACATTCCAGCGAGGCATGCTGCGACTACTAGTCCCCCGCCACCTCACACTGCCAGGTTCTGCCAGCCTTCCAGGCAGAACCCCCACTGACTACACATCCCTCAAGGCCAAAACCTACTACTGACGTCAAAGAGGCGTGGTTACAAACCGGAGCGCTCACTGTGAGTGGTTCAGGGAGAATAGGCGGCTCTGTTATGCAAATATACGTCAGCCCCGCCTCCGCGCCACGCCCCTCCTTCCTTCTTCAGGCTTTCATGTAAGTTGAAGATAAAAAAAAAAAGTCCCAGCGGAAGAGCTGTTGGTGACGTCAGTGACGCGTCCCTCCCTCTCCTCCAATAGGCCAGCCCCTTTTTTCCCGCCCTCCCGCTGTGCGCACACCCGCAGCCGCTCCACCTCCCTCCTCCTGGTTGAGCAGGATCAGTGCGCGCTGCGCTTGCCGGTCCTTTTAGGCTGTGTGTGAGGTGAAGCTCGGAGCCGCCGCCGCCGCCGCCGCCTCAGCCCCCCCCGCGGCCGCTGGGCGTGGGTGTCCGGGGGGAGGGAGGGGGGTTGCCCACTGAAGGGAGGGGAAGACTCCTCTGGTCCGGTGCGTGTCTGTACGGAGAGCCGGTGACGGAGCAGCCCCCCGGGGGACGATGAGCATCGAGATCCCGCCCGGCCTGACCGAGTTGCTGCAGGGTTACACGGTAGAGGTTCTGCGCCAGAGACCTCACGATTTAGTCGATTTTGCCGTGCACTACTTCACCCGGCTCCAGGAGAAGCGGCTGCAGGATGGCGCCGGGGCTGCTGCAGCTCAACGGCCTCACGGCCGCGGGGTCAACTTTGACGGGGAGCCCATGCAGACCGAGTCTAACGGGGACGAAGAGGAGGAAGACGACGAGGACGACGACTCTGACTTTGAACGTAAGAGGCCGGGGATTGCCCCCTAGACTGAGACTACTAGGCCCCTAACGCCGGGGCGCTGCTGCTGCAGAACCTCCCAGCTGTCAATCATCAGCTCTGTGGCTGAAGGGGCAAGGCAGCCCTCATAGTAACCTGCTGGGGATGAGGGTGGCACATACTATTAGACCCATAGACTCCCCCCACCCCGAAACTATTCACCTCAGCTGAAGTATCTGCTCTACCCCATGTAAGCTGTGTATGGGTGTAACAATCATCCTTAAAGGGTTTGTCTGTTAGAGAAGCCAACTTCATATACTGCCTCCCAGAGGGGAAGGAGGGAAGACTCCTGCTTTATAATGAGCTCTTCTGTGTATGAAGAAAGTGACAGCCAGGTGTTAGCAGCCGGGGGCGTGTCCTCGCACTCTGTTGTAAGACTTGGGACACACCCATGTGTCAAGTGGGAATGGTGACGCCCAGTTGTCAGTCACCAGAGTGATGAGGATTTCCTGATACAGATATGGCAGGAGGGGTGGCCGGATGTCAGCGCTGGTTCTGGAGGGCCTGGCGTGCGTGTGTGTGTGCGTGTGGTGTGTGTGTGTGTGTGGTGTGTGTGTGTGTAGTATGTATGTGTGTGTATATATATATATATATACCATAACATTGTGCTGTATGTGTATATATCGTGTGTGTATACATAGATACACCCACAGCTCATGGCTTCTGTGTGAAGCTTAAAGCGGAAATGCTCTCTTCATGTATGAACCTGTCAGGAATGAGCATTTGTTGACTGAGCTTGTATTTCCCTTTTAAGTTTGACTTAAGACCCAAAGATATGTTGTCCCCTCTCCCAAAAACAATGGGGCGAGGTGTCTGCTCTATCCCATCTTGTAGCTTTGACTGTATAGATGTAACAATGGTCCTTAAAGGGGTTGATTATTTTATACAACCTCCCAGGAGTAGAAGGAGGACGTGTGTGAGGGAATATTCCTGTCTGCTATGAAATCTAGGTTATATTTTCCTAGAGCTCTTCCTCTGTGTATGAAGAAAGTGACAACTAGGTGTTAGAAGCAGGGGCGTGTCGCTGCAATCTTTGGGTATGTTCACACCGCTTATTTGGATGTAGTTTTCGGTGCGCTTATGAACCCAAAACGCCCCCAGTTCATTTAATTAATTGCTATTAATTGAGGTTTTTACACGCTGCTTTGGAAGCTGTTTTGGCCGCTGAAAAAGAAGTTTTATGTCAACTCTTGAAGCGTGTTTTAGGTGCATTTTTTGGAGCATTTTTTTTTTACCTGGCTATTAATTTGTATGGGTGCAAACAGTGTTGAAAACTGTGTCAAGAAATGCCTCTAAAACCTCTTCTGAAGTGTCTTTCAGACAAGGTTTTGGGAGCGGAAATGCTTCGAAAACTGCTTCAGTAACAGCGTCCAAATAAGCCGTGTGAACATGCCCTTACGGTCCACTTGGTGCAATTAGTAAGACTCGGGGCATAACCCTGTTGCAATGATGATGCCCAGTAGTTTAGTTTATTCCCAAATTTTCAAGTGGAATAACCAGAACCATTGTGGGTTGGATGGTTAGTACATAGGGTACATGTATTTCTTGTTAGACATGGCAGAAGGGATGACCAGTTGTCAGCACTGGTTCTGCGTGTGTGTGTGTGTATATAAATGGATGTGTATATATATAGAGAGAGGTTTTTCATCGTCGTTTCCATTACAAGCTTAAAGGGGTTGTCCACTTCGTTAAAAAAAATGCTTCAAGGGCCCCAAAAAACAAAAAAAAAACACACCAACACCCCTATACTCTCCTTCTGGTTCTGCGTTCCAGCGCTGCTTCTCTTCGGTCTTCTGATTGGCTGCGGTCACATACCTTGCATCAGCATCTAGAGCTGTTCACTTCTGCAGCCAATCAGCGGGTGCATCGATGACGACCCTGTTTGTAAACTTAAGACCGGAAAGACCCAGTTTTTTTTTTTTTTTTTTTTTAATGGGGAACCATGAGCATTATTTACACTTCCCGCCCCTCCCCCCCGCCCCCCATAAATTGGAAAGCCCCTTTAACTCCTCCTGTGGGGGCCCGGTAGGGAAATTTAACACGTATTGTTAGTTATTGCCATCTCAGTTTACAGCAGGTTATTGGGGTCACACTTCATCACAATGTCTCACTTCTGTATCTGAAGGGGAATTAAACCTCCTTGCTGTTGAGTGGTAAAAATTTTTTGGCTCTTTATTTTTTATAGCCGTATGATGGCTTGTTTTTCGTAGGGCAAGATGTTAATTTAAATGGTATTATCGACTGTACCATAGGATGGACTGGGAAACCAGGTGAAATGTGGAAAAACAAGTGCTTGCGGCATGTTCGGTTTTATGTAATTTCCCGATTTAGTTATCTGTATTCTGCAGTCGGTACAATTCCAGTGATGCCGAATTTGTAGGGTTTTAGTATTTCTAAAAAAATAAAACCGTACTTCATCTCCTAAACTTGCGCTGTAACTTTTTATTCACCCACCTATGAGATTTAAGTGAGGGCTCATTTTTTGCGGGCTAAAGTGTAGTTTTTATTGGTACACATGCGACTTTATAATCGCTTTTTATTCCAATTTTTGGGGACGTGAAGTGACAATTTTGGTGTTTTGGCATTTATTCTACAGTGTTCACCCTACAGGATAATTTATTGTATTTTAATTAATTGGATTTCTGTGGACGCTGAGATACCAACTGTGTAACTTTTTTTTATTTGTAAAATGGCAGAAGGTGGATCTTTTGAACTTCTAATATTTTTTAAACTTTTTGAAAATCTTTATTTTGCTACATAATTTCCAAAGGCTATCCTAGTGATGGAGCCCCGTAGGAGTGGAGTACCCAAGGGGGCTCCATCACTAAGCATAGCCTTCTGCATTTTTTAGCGAATGCAGAAGGGTGTACCAAGATGGCAGTTCTATTCATGTCTGAGGCTGGAAGTAACAAGGGCTAACATGGCGGCTAGGGAAGCCTTTACTAGGATTACAGCAGCCCTGGTAACCGCTCAGCACTCTGTAGTATTGTTGTGGGAAGAGATGGGGGTCGAGCCAGCAGAGTGAGAAATGGTGAGATCTGAAGGGGTCACTTCTGATTTCACGTACATTTTTTTTTTTTTTTTAAGATGGAAAAGTTCATGTGTGAACGTGCATTGAAAGTAGTGTCACACGCCATGGATTTTGGATGCAAATTTTCAGTTTCAGATGTGGATGTAAAGCAGAAATGAGAGAGGGATTTCAGCCTCTCTGTAGTATGTAAGGATTTTGTGCGGAATCCGGCACAGGGACTGGTATATCTTTTTTTCAGTGAAAAAACAAACAAAAAACCTGTGCCGCAGAAACGGATTCGAGTACTCTGCAACATTTTTTCATAGAAAACAAAGTGAGGCAGCTGCCACTTTGCTTTCAACACTTTCTGTGTTGAATTGACATGTAAAATGGGCGTGTGCACATAAACTATGGCTGTAACAAATCTGTTACCGGCAAAGTTCATTTAAAGAGAACCTGTCACATAGTTTATGCTGAGGACAGCACAAGCTAGTGACAGACCTGCTATTTCCAGCCAGAAAAGTCAGTTTAATTCATGCCCCGCCCACCGGAGGATAGCCCCGCCCACCTCATAACTGATTAACCTATTTGAATAGGTGAATAACTCAGTGGGCGGGACTAGCCTTTGGTGGGCGGGGCTAACACCTGCTCATGAATGAGATTTGAGGGGTAAATACTCTTAAAACAAACAGAAAAAGGGGACACAGCGCTAGAAACAGCAGGTCTGTCACTAGCTTGTGCTGTCCTCAGCAAGGGGGACACAACCTATGTAACAGGTTCCCTTTAGATGATCAGAAATGAGCGACTGCACTAACGGTTCATCTGTGTTCAGGATTCTCACAATGGCCAATGAGCGTGCTCCATCCATAGGATCAGTTGCCACCAACAATGAAGTGTCCAGTCATAATTTTAAAGGGGTTTTCCAAGACCCTTAAAATAATCCCTCCAATTGTGCTAAAATAGAAAATAATCCCATGCTTACCTCTCCCATCACCAGTGTTCCAGAAGTCCTGTGCCCCTCCTTCTGTCCCTCACTGATGACATCATGTTCTTGGATCACATGATGATGCAGCCAAGTACTGAGCTCTGGTCACAAGCCGTTTATACAGGCAGATGACTGCTGAGGGCAGAGATTATTTTCAGCATCCTATGGTCATGTGATGTCATCAGTGTATTTTTATGTAAACCTCCCCATATTTATAAAGCATGGCTGGGCCATTGTAAATTTAGCACTTCTCCCCCTTTGTTTCCCCCAGGCACCCTCTTAGATTGTAAGCTCTTGCGAGCAGGGCTCACACCTTGTGTCTCACCTGTTAAGTAGCTTTCCCTGTGTTTAAATGTCTCTTTTGTCTGTAATTATAACCCTCTACATTTTTAAAGTGCTTGCGAAATATTTTGGCGCTATATAAATAAAGATTATTATTATTATTATTATCAGTGTGGTACTGGTGCTCTGGCACTGTTGGGTGAGGTGAGTATGGGTTACTTTTCATTTAAACTGCGTCAGAGGAGGGGGGGGGGAAGTTTTCAAGTCTTGGAAAGCCCCTTTCAGGCCACTTGTACCTGTGAGGCGTGTGCTTCTGGCTTGTGACCTCTTTATAGCAATGGCTTGCCTGTTATTGGTGGTTGATGCCACAAGTGCGGCTATATTAGAGCCTCTTGGTTTGTAGCTGCAGCCTGGTAGTTTATGTAATGTGACAGTGTTGGACTGGATGTTCAGTTACTACTCCTGTCAGTGATTATAACAACTGAGGGAGGGAGGGACCCTGAGGGATGCTTATCCCCCCAACTATGAGGTTAACCTGTTCTTTAACCCCAATCTACAGGGAAGGGAATAGTGTGAATTATAAAAAACCACAGGAGATATTAAGCACTACACAGTGCCCATGCCAATCGCTAACCTGTCTGTGTAATGTAGGTTGGAGTGAGATGTTCTCCACTCTATCCAACAGATGAGAATCCTCAACAGAGAGGAGCCCTGTCTATGAACATAAAATATAACTGGGTATATGATATGAAAATGGGTTTTCTAAGCTGAAGAACCACTTTAAGTATGATGAACTATTGCCTGCCCACAATGTGTCTGGTAAGAAGTGTGCTAGAGCTCCATGCCGGCTTACTGTGCGGCCTTGTACGTTACATCACATGGATTTCTGGCTTAGTGGGTGTCTTTCTTGTAATGTGCTGGTGCTTCATGCTGGTAAAATAGGGAATGTGGCTGTTTGCAGTGGCATGATGGCATCTAAGGGTTTTCAGTCGGTTTTTCAGATGGTTTTCGGATTTGAAGACAGTCGGCCATTCCCATAGACGTCAATAGAAAATCCACCCAGTAGTCTACGCTGTACGGTTTTATACGGAGTGGGTTTTCACTCCACCGGCGTTCCGAAAATCTCAGACCATGCACAAAGGAGCAGGAGATTACACAAGTTGAAGTGGTTGTCGAGTTTACTAAGCCACACAACCAGAATGCCATGCTAGTTGGCAGGGTCATGTATTAAATCCTGACTTGCATATTTAACTTGTGCCCATTCACATTAAATATGGTCTTGGCTATCTGCATTTATATGGCTTTTGTGGCATCCATTTGCTACATTACACCTCGACAGCTCCCAGTACATACATCTGATATCTCCATAGGCCCCTATTTGCCTGGTGAGGGACGGAAGGGTGGAAATGTTTCCCCCCCCCCCCATTAGCTGTGTCGATTAGCTTCTGTTATATTCAGTACAGCATCGTGAATATATATACAATGGATGGCAATACATTAGTTTATGTGGGGAAATCCTCCCTGATGTATGCTGTTTGCAGTTGGAATAGACCCCAACTCGATTCTAATTAGGTTTTGAGGACCTGTGACATCTCCTGGCGTGTCTATTTTAGTAAACACTACTTCTCCACATGAAATAACCTTTCTGGAGCATCTTTTCTTAGATCTCTGCTGTGTGGTTCCTTTGTTATATCTAATAGAAATGTATTATTGAATCTGTCATCTGGGTGTAACCGACTGGAAAATGGAATGGTAACACCCATCTGACTGATTCAGTAATACATTTCCAGAAGGAATAACAGGAAAAAAACAGAAGAGAAGCTCTAGTATTGTAAAGGCGATGGAACACAATGACAATGATTTACTACTGAGTATGTTCATCCGTCCGGTTTCTGGACGGAATATGAACACCTAAATGGGAGGGGGAGGGCTGTTCTCCGCTCATCTCGGAGAAAAGCCAACCCCTCCCCCCCACGGCCGTGGGGACGGCCGCAAAACTGGACACATACCGGTCGGTTTACCCGGCCGGTATTTGTCCACTGCTGTGGGGACGCAGCCTAAGCGTGTCAGCAGGACACTGGGGTCCAGATTAGTGCCTGCTGTCGGGTATTTAGGGCGTTTCAGGGAAGCACTGTGTAATGTTATCGGATGGGATAATAGCAAATCGCTAACATTCCCTAATATATTGGTGTTTGGGCAGTTCTCTTATCTCTTGAAGGTCACTGAGGGGGTGAAGCTTTGTGGTCCTCATTATTCTTTGTGATAAGTAACCTCCATTTTCCAGCTTGAACTGACTCCTTGGCATGTTAATAATTAAACGGCTCAGCAGCATAATGGCAGCAATGGTAATCAGTTATTATAATATTTGCCTTTTTCCATGTTTCTGATTCCTGCAGAGGAAGTGGAATGTGACCTCTGGGTTCTTCCAGGGCCTTAACCCTTGTAGGAGGCTCCCCTATATGGCAGTGCTATGTGGGAGCCATATGTACAGGGTCTTTACCCGCTCCTGTGCCCTTGTGGCTTACTGCCTGAAATACAGCTGTTCCCTAGCTTTAAGGAAAGTTGTTGGCCTGGCACACTGCCGTGCCCTACACACCATCACAGGGCACCATATCATCGCGAGGCGCTAATGGGATGTGTGACATGTTGTAGATAACGGCTGGTAGCTGGCATACGCTGTGTGCATGGACTGACCATACAGAGCACATTGGCATTCTGCGAACACAGAGGGGGGGCACTCTGCTCCTATGGTGGAAAGACAAAATGTACTTCTAAATATTTAGATCTGTTCTGTACATTGTGTACGACGTAATCAGACTGGCTCATGTTTACAAAGCACTAAAGCCTTGGATCTGATGCCTTAAAGGGGACTTGTATGCCAGTTCCCCACCCTGTATTCTCTGTATTAACTTTAGTGTACCAAGCAAATACAATGTTTTGTAGAAAGGGGAGTACCGGGCAGCTCCCTCCCACAGCTCAGGACGAGCCTGATGAAACTTATGCAGGTTTGTTTGACTTCTGTCCACACACAGTTCTTCCTGTCTCTGGATGGTTGATGGTATATGATCGAGGCCGAACCTACAGAGCAAGCTACAGCAGGGTGGGTGTCCTGAAGCAAGTGTATGCTCAGGAGAAAGTTCCCACAATTCATAGGACTACCTACAAGACCTATTTTTGTGTTGTATACAAGGCTTTAAGGGGTTGTCTCATTACAAGGATTGCCTTTTGTTAAAGATCTTGCAAAAAGATTGTTGCAATATGTGTCTATTAAGTGTCCTACCTATTCCTGGATATCCCCTCTTCAGGTCACTTTAGCTACAGACCTGTTCGATCTCTCTTGATAGGCTGCCAGCGCTGGTTGCTATAGCTACAGACCTGGTGTCCTCAGCAGCTCCTCACTGCAGGTCAATAGTAGCCAGTAAACGGGCCTCTGAATTAAAAAGTGAAACTGAGAAAACAGGACTGAGGTAATGTGAATCGATGTAGACAACCCCTTAAAGGGTATGTTCAACTAACATATTTGATGTACTTCAGTAATTGCATTGAAGTATGCCCTGCAAATAGGGTAAACTCTTGGGTAAAATTTAACCCATTGAGTGCTGTGTAAAATCATTGATTTTACAATCCTATTTCTTGGTGTGTAATGCATACCTGTCACAGGTGCTTAGTGTCGAGAAATAGATTGTGCACAAGGCAGAAAGCTGCCTCGCATTGAACGTATGTGCTTATAAGCGCGCACACTCTAAGGCTATGTCTACACTGCATCAGAGAAAAAGCGGCCCCAAAAACGGCCGTTCTCTCTCTGATGCAGGACCGCGGCTTTTGTCATGCTTTGTGCAAAAGCCGCGGCCGCTTCTCGTTTTCCCGACGCCCCTCATACAATAGCATTGTATGGGAAGACGTCAAGAAGACGAGAAGCACCGGCGTATTATACAAAGACGGGCAGAGAAAAGACGAGCTGTGTAGACAGCAACTCGTCTTTTCTATTGCCGTCTATGGCACCACACTGACGATCGGCGCTCCGGCGCTTTTAAAAAACGAAAAGCGCCGGAGATACGATCGTAATCCTGTGCAGTGTGGACATAGCCTTACACTAATGAAGGCATGTTGAGGCACGTACCTGTGTGTGCTGCAATACGCCGTGGGAATCTACCCTATCTATCCGTTTTTGGATTCATTTTAAAAACGCTTCGTCAATTGGATCCAACACGCAGCTGTGTGTTTGGATGCGTTGTGGCTGCAGCAGGATCGCACCCTATAGTTTAAATTAGGGCTTCTGCTGCGTCTCTCGGATCAAGAATTGACATGAAAATTATTTGAAAGGATCTGAAAGAGGCAATTAAACACTTGTCTGATGTATGTTTACCATTGCAAGCAGTGTAAAACACATTGCTATTAGATGAGTGTTTGGGTCCGATAGACAGATGCAAACGCGCGTGTGATAACGTATGTTCACACGGACTCAGCACGCTGTGTGAACATATCCTTATAGTGACACTGCAAAGCGGTTTGGTCCGTGACAGTCCTGGGCTTTGGCTGGTGGTTTATGGGATGGGGCTTTGGAGCAGGTGGTCTTTCTCTCAGTTCCACTGTGCTGTAAGACTTGTGTAAGGTGTTGTGACGGCGGTCGTCTGGCATAATGTTATACTATGCAATATTGATGGTTTATATATCTGGCCTAATGTAGACAAACCAAAGCCTAGCTCCATGGTGTCTGAAAAGCGACACCTCAAGGTGCGTTATAACTTGTATCGCGTTTCTCTATGAGAAGCCTGGGAGGCCGACAGCGTCATTGTCTGTAGAGCGCCCATGATAGTCTTTCAGCTGCCTTTTGTTTGAGGGCTCCATCACTTTATTATTCAATATGCTGCTCTCTGCTTTGTGACCTCAGACTAAGACATGGATGTCTCATGGCTCAGTGCAAGCAGCATGAAGACATAATAGGCTCTGGCTCCATGTTGTACCTTCATGTATCTCCAGTTTCATACCGAGGGTTTTTTTCATGTCTGATTCGTGGCCTCTATGAGGAATAAACATTTTCCATGTTCTATTGGATGCTGTGTGCTATAGGTATTCTGCCCAAGATGCTTCTATGGGAGGTATCTTTGTAATGAAGTGCTATGTGGAGTGCATACAGTTCTGTAGTGTGGAGCCTCGGGTACTCTGTATGCCCCTGTACATGGCTAGACAGCCTGTTAAGGTGAAGGGCTTCTCCGCTTCAGGCAATCCCTTCTTGTGAGAAGATTCCCTTGACAGGAAGCTAGTTGCTGGACCACAATCTGTCAGCTGTTAGTTGTGAGGAGACCTAAAGATGCGTGTTCAGTTTCTTTACAGGGGGAATTAAAGGATTTGTGTAAAATAAAAAAAAATTAGTTGGTCAAGGAAGGGGTGAAATAGGGGAAAAAAATAGGACTAATCTTTCCAACCAGCTCTGGTCCCAATGCTCCTGCACAAAACGTCACAGTCCTCGGCTTATGGCCCTGCAGGCATCGGCTGTCACATGCCATTGAAACAGGAAGTGGCCGCTGAGGCCTCTGGAGAACTGCAGGGTCACGTGAACATGAAGTCATTGGCCGAGAGCAGCGTTGAAATAGAGCCGGTATGAAAAGGAGGTCTTTTTCCTATTGCACATGTTGTGTATATCTACAATCCCTTTAAAATTTCTCCCAGTATACTAAACTTGACTCCACCTAATCACTAATTACTGGCCAAAATGTGATGTTTATAGCTTGCTGCCAAGGGATACAACCTGTAGTTCTGTCTCTGCTTTCTGGTCAGGCCAAGGAAAACAGCCTGGAATGGGAACTGTAGTCTGCTACACACCAGCTGAGGCCACACCCACTCTTGCTGTGCTAAAGAGGAGCCCATCGGGGTCAGAAGTGGGACAAAATGTCAATTACACATGTTTTGGACATAGGATTAGTGTTATACTGTTGCTGTGTGTAATGACCCTGCAGCCCCCTTTCAAGTTTTGTCTGAATGCCAGAATAGCACTTTAAGCATCGCACTGCGCCTATTCCATTCAATAGGTTGTCTGTCTAATTTGGCGCAGGCCCACCAGAAAGAGAGGCTGTTTGTAATCACTCTAAGGCCTCGTTCACACGACGGATTTCGCCACGGCCAGATCCTCGTCGGGCCGCGCCGCAAACTCGCGTCTCCCGACGCGGGTTTGCGGCGCGGGCGGTGGGCGTGGCCTCAATGCAGGAGGGCGTGGTTTGGGGCGTGGCTTGCACCGAGGGCTTGCCCCTATGCAAATTAAGAGCAGGGGGCAAAGCAGCGCTAGCCGCATCCCAGCCGCGCACCACCCGTGGCGACACCCGCGGCAGCACCGCGCGGCCGCCGCGCAGAGCACTCCTGTCAGGAAATGACAGGAGAGTTCTTCACACGCGCGGGTCTGTCCACGGCCCCGGAGCCGCGGCCAAACCTGCGCAGTGTGAATATTAACGCGGTTTCCCATAGGAAACCATGTTAATAATCTAGGCGCGGTTATGGCTGCGGAAACCGTGTTGGAACCCGCGGCCAAATCCGTCGTTTGAACAGGGCATAAGAGAGGAGTTCTGAAGAGAGAATCCCTCTCTATGAACTCTGATTTCCTTCATAGGGTGTATGGAAATACGTTTTATAAACTGGACAACACCTTAAAGGGAATCTGTCGCCTTTTTTTTTTTTTTTTTTAACTTACATCAAGACCCTGATCCATATTTTCTTCTTAGCAGTTTTTATTTCTTTATTGTAGATTTCTCAATTTGGCCATCTGTATATGATTGTGGGGAAGACATTCTTGCTTGCACTGTCAGAGATACTTTACAGCAGCTTCATGCCCATAGGATTCTTAAGACAGATTCTGTCCCTTAGACTTGTATAGGATAGTTTTCACTGTGCAGGGAGGGGAGAGGGGGAGCTGTGACATCTCTTGTGACTGGTGGATTCTGTGTTATCTGTACACAATGGTGTCTCCTTTCAGTCTGACCCTGCTGTTACCAGGGCTGTGGAGTCGGCAAGCCAAAGCCCCGACTCTTCAATTTCCCAAACCTCCGACTCGGCTCCCGACTACGACTCCTGACTCCCTCATACTTGGCGCATGTTTAAGTGATAACTTTACTGTAGTAAAGTGGTAACATCAGGCTGTTTATCACCTTATGATACAATAATCAAGCTATTTAGGTAGAACAGACAAACACAAGAGTAACAATGTTTTGATCTTTTAAACACTTGTGGGGAGAACTGAAGAAAAAGCTGTATTTGTATCCAAGTCCAGTCTGCACCAACATTGGAAACGAGTAGAAGAGACCGGGGATCAGATTTTGGTCAAGATATGCTTGAATCTGATTCAGAGCCCAGAAGGATCCAGGCAGTATTGAAAACCAAAAGGTGGATTTCCCAAATGCTAACAAAATAATAGAAATTAACATTTTGATTTTTAGTAGCAAAACAGTAACAAAGCAGTTACAGGAAAGAATCTGCAGATCTAAGCAGATGCTAAATACTTGCAAGTCACATTTGCTTAAGATGGGTCAGATGACTGTATATAAAATTTACAGTAGTCTCATGTACAAAGCTGTAGTGGAGGGTGAGATATGGAGCCTGGAAGTCACAAGTTCAAAACATTGTTACCCTTTTGCTTGTCAGTGTACAATATATTGATTGGACATGACTTTAGAACACAACAAAATTGTAAATATGCAAAACACTGCAGGAACATTTGTGGAGTCTCTGAATTTGTTCTGAGAAATAATATTGTCTCCATCTGATCCTGCATACATGACCTCACACCTGATCTCATTATTTCCAGGCTAGAGAACGGCCTCTCTATACTAACTTGGGTTGGGGATAAAGCGGTGACCACAGGGGCAACATCTCTAAGGCTACGTTCACACGGCTTTAAATTGGCCGTATTTCAGTCCGTAATTACTCGCCGGAGTGCGCAAATTACAGCTGGAAAACGGCCCAGTCATTACGGTAATGCACAGAACTAAGAACTATGGATTACGTCTCCTCTCCCCGCTCGGCGAATCCGGCGCGGGGGGAGATAAGTGACATGTGAATTACCAGCGGCGTATACGCGCCGCTGGCAATGCAAGTCTATGGGCTGGCGGGGTGCCGGCCTCCCGCTCCCGGCCACACGGCGTAATTGCGGGGCGTAATTATGCCCTGCATTTAAGCCGTGTGAACATAGCCTAACAATGTCAGGGTATAAAGAAATTGCCTCAGTCAGTTTTGATGAATGGTTGAACTCTTCTACTTTGAAAGCAGGTGAAAAATTTTGTTGAAATCTGTTTGCCCTGGGAGCCGAATCTTCTCCCCTGGGGCAGCGTTTTGCCTGCTCCCTGTCATCAATTACACTCCTCATGTGATGAGGCTGAAGATATGGGAGCAGCAGCACTGGCCGGACCCAATTCCTCTTGCTCTTTGCATCGAACTAACTGGAACAACTTATTATATATTTTGGGAGTCGGTCCCTTTTATGACGGCCACGACTCCGACTCCACAGCCCTGGCTGTTACTGAATGAGCAGACTGCTGAAAAGCTCTCTAAACAGAGCAGGAAGTGTCAGACGATTATTAGGCTTAGTGGCCAAAGTGAAAACTGCAGGACTTAAGAATTATTAAAAAAAATACTGAAAGTGATCTGGAAAATTAAAAAGACCAAAAATTGCTAAAAAATGTTTAGCATAAATATGTGAGTTAAACAATAAGTAATTTTTTTGATGACACATGCCCTCAAAGGAAATGATTTCCTTGAACTACCGTCCGAACATGAAAGCATTCATGGGCTTAAGTAGAACAGGGCCCAAAAGTTATCCAACAGCAGTGGATTATTCAGAGCGCTGACTGCAGACTCTCTGGTGCAGCAAAAGCAAGGAAGCGAGAAATTGGATTGGGGATTACGGCAACAGTTTTTGCGTTTCAACATTCATTCAGCTAGCCGAAAAATCAATCCGCTATAGGGAGAATGTGTAGGAGTAACAGCAGGAATATTTCAGGTGTCTGTTGTGGGGTACAGATGGGGCCACTAATGTTCTCTACTTGTATGCTAAATAGAAAGACATGGAGTAGGACCTGTTAGTTCAGTCTTGTATTTACCCAGAGTTTTCTAGATGTTACATCCTAACTTGGTTTAGGATCTGTTGACACTAAGGTTTAGTGTACATTTGCTTTAGTAGAGATTATTTCTGCTGAGAAGGTTTGGGCAGGACTGTGGCCTAGATTGGATATAAAATACTGCTGCTCAGCCCCTCCGAGGCCATGTTAATACATATGCAGTTCTTATTGCTGTCATTTTGTGTTTTTTAAGATATAATTCTCTATCAAAATGGCGTCAAAGATGCTACATAAACCCCTGGGCCAGGGAACGTTTTTTCCTTGCTGCACTGTGAGAACCTGGTCAGAATAATTACAGCTGTACATGCACCTTGAGTTAAGGACCCGTCCACATTGGATGGTTTTTTCCGACTGTTTGCGGTTTTAGGCCATATTCACACGGCTTATTTGTGTGCGGATTGGAGCCGTACTGCGCGCCATATTTGCGCTGCAGTACGGCTCCAATCCGTCACAGTAACTACGGTAATCCACAGTCCTCATAGAGAACTGTGGATTCTATCGCTCCTCCCCGCTCTGCGAATCCGCCGCAGGGGGAGAAAGTGACATGCACATTATTTACGGCGCGTAAGCGCCGTAAATAATGCATTGTCTATGGGGCCGGCGGGCAGCTCCCCGGCCCCGCCCCTTATTCAAGCTTTAACTGCGGGTTAAATCCGTCCCGCAATTACGACTTGAATAAGCCGTGTGAACCGGGCCTAATTGTAACAACGTTCTGTATTATCCACATAACTTTGTTTTTCTGCTCCCGGTCGTTTTTTTGTAACCTGTTGCTAAAAACGACAGGGCAGGGCAGAAAATTTACTATTGAAGTCTATGTAAAGCATTGGATGTTTTTTTTGTGCAGTTTTTGGACGCTTCTGCTGAAAAACTGCCCAGCCGTCCTAACATGGTATATGGATTTTGCATACATTAAAAATGCCCCAAAAAACTTGTCAGAAAGCCAGCTGCTTTGGACAAAAAACTGATGTTCAAAGCAGTTTTTAGGTTTTGGTTTTCGACGAGTTTTTTGTCCTGTGTAGACCTAGTCTTAGGGCATGTCCCCATGGCATGAGTTTCCGGATGAAAATGAGTACAATGGGGCTCTATGGAAAACCTGTGCAGCAGTCCCCACTGCACAGGTTTTCCGCCTGCGGGCCGCCCGCAAACCATTGTACCTGCACATTCTTCTGTCTGGTTTTCAGACTGAATCTGTCAAAGTCAATGTGAAGGGGGAGGGCTTTTCTCTACTATTCGCGGAGAAAAGCCGTCCCCCTCCCCTCCCCCTGCGGTAGTGGGGACGGCTGCAAAACAGGACAAACCGACCGGTATTTGTCCCTTGCCGTGTGAACGCACCCTTAGGCTATGTTCACATAGCTTAACTGTGGGACATATTTCACCCCGCAAATACGGCGGGGGAAGGTGGCAGCCTGCCGGCCCCATAGACCTTCATTATTCTTGGCGCGTATACGCCATGAATAATGGACATGTCACTTCTCTCCCCGCTCGCTGTATTGTGCGAGCGAGGAGAGGAGACGTAATCCATAGTTCTCTGAGAACTGTGCATTACCGTAATGACTGGGACGTATTTCAGACCGTAATTCGCGCAATATGGGCTGAAATATGTCCCAAAATAAGCCGCGTGAACATGGCCTGACAGTTCATGAAAAAACATAAGGTCATAGGAGAGTAAAGCTGGTGGTACAGAGGAAGATCATTGCCACCGCAATTTGCCGAATTCCCTTTTCTTGCTGCCCTTACCTGTTGTCCTAATTGGATGCGAGTCTGTTCTGGCGATCGGCTGATATTTGTAGGACAGGCTGTGTGTGGTTGACTCCGGGGGAAGTGAATTGGCGACTATATAATACACCTTTGTGAAGAGTATTGCAGGTCATCCCATTCCTAGGTCTTATAAAGGGTGGCCCAGAGCATTTTACAATGACACCACAGTCTTAAATGAAATATGTAAATAGTCTAATGTTGAATACTTTGCATATACAGCCCTCATGCAGACTGGTATGTCTCCATGGTTACAGTCTACAAACATGCACATTTAGCAGAATCCCAGAAATATAAAAATGTACACAAACCTGAAACAAACTGGAAAGCTTTAATGTTGGTTTCTTATCTAATACCGATGAATTAAAGTTGCCAAATATTGCCTAAAAGAACCAATTTCTCCAGGAATCAGCTGACCATCTAATGTGTAGGATTTAATTTCTTTCCCACAAATAAAACCTTCATGGAAGAAAACAGAGCAAGCTTTTTCCCAAGTTGGCTGTTTTGTCCTGTTTTACCCTATGGTTATGTGGTGACTATGCCACAGTCATGGTTAGCAGGTATGAATACAGCTAAAGTAGGGCTGGTTCCTAGTGTAAACCCAGACTTTGTAGTGTAACTATAGAGCCATGGATAAGAGACACCCATAATATTAAACCACAGCGCACAAGGAAGGGCAATAAAGGCTGCAATACTGTGGACACTTGGTCCTTTAGGCTATGTCTGCACAGCACTGGTTTACTGTCAGATGTTTAATCGGTATTTAGAATCTGCAAAAACCAGACTGTAAATTATCCCCATAGACCTTCATAGAAAAACAGATTTAATGCGATTGGATTCCAGATCTGAAATCTGTTCAAAAACCTTAGAACATGTTCTATGGTCCTGTATATTTCGCTTGAAAACGGCAGATTATAGTACAGTTCAGTGTTGATGGGCCGGCTGAAAACAGACTTCAGAGTCTGCGCAAAAAAACCATGGCCAATTGTAAACAACAGTATCCAGCGGTATTTTACAATTGCTGTGTAGACGTAGCCTTAGAGACAAGTGCGTGTGTGCATATATGTAGATAGTCCCTGTTGCAGAAAGGGCAAGGATTTGTTATGTGTTGTCCTCATTGATTTTGCATCTAAGGATTTCAAAGGTATTGATTGTGTGTAGGAATCTGCAGCGGCAAATCTGCATTGATTGGTTGCAGATTGATCTTGATTATCCTGTAGAAATGATCTGCAGCAGTTTCAGCCCATGTGAATCCTAAAGCTACGGTAGACTTGAGTTAAAGCAACGGTCAGATGCGCGTCTGAGCTTATACTTTCTAGATAATGACATCCCAAACATAACCATGATCACTGGATGCAGTAGGGAGGGTACACGCTTAACGTTCAGTTGACTGCACATTGGCAGCCTTGAAAAACAATTAACTGTGAAATAGAAACCTCTTGGACAGACACACACTTAAAGGGGTTGTCCACATTTCTATAATATCTTGTGTATAATAGGAAATCATACAATTTTCTAATATACACTACTCTCAAAAAGTTAGAAACATTTGACTTTCATGTCAAACCGTAAATATTTCACGCTCCAGTGATATTCTACCCTGAAAGTCGGCCATTTAAGTCGTAGCATGCAAGGTTGGTTTTCTCATCTCAAACAATTTAATGAAACCGAAGTCAACAGTGAAGGGTGTACAGCATGAAAAAATGTCAGTGTCTCAATAGCGGGTCATGTGGCCTTAAGCATCAATTAGAGCTTGACAACGACGTCTCATGCTGCTCAGGAAGAGTGGGATGCCTCAGCAGTCAATAACTTGATTTGTGGAGCACGCCCCTCAGGTCATTGAGGATCGGGGGTACAGAGTTACAAGTTTCTACTCGGCATCTCTGCTGATCCCACAGGCTTTCTAGGGGGTTTAGGTCTGGAGAAAGTGTAGGTCACTCAGTCTTCAACAGCCGTTCCCTAATGACGCAACCTCAATGAGCTGGAGCATTGTCGTCCATGAAGATGACATTAGCCTTGTGATGTTCATGTAGACTGGATTAATGATGTTAAAGTGGTGGAGGCAGTCAGTGTACCATTCACACAGTGTAGGGCAGTTCTGTATTGACTAGACACAGCTGCCCACACTGTAACGCCACCAGCACCAAAGGCTAGTCTGGTGACAAGTGGCTATTGCATTGCGCACTTCTTGACGTCTCCAGCATCGTTATTGGCCATCATTTCTGCTCCGAGTGAATCGCCTTTCATCACTGAACAGCACAGAGGAACACTGAGGACTCGGTGTCCAGTGTAGATGCCCCCTGGCCCATATAAGAAGACTGTGTCTGTGCCCGGTGGTGGAGTCCGGCACCCTTGCCGGTCATCTAGCACGCAGATCATGCTGATGTAATGTTTACAAATGACACTTTCTTGCCTCTCACCTCCTTTAAACGTGCCTGGAGTTGTGTGGCATTCATCATCCGGTTCTGCAGGGCATTGTTTACAATGAAGTGGTCATCAGTGTGCGATGTAGCTAAAGGACGTCCACTTTACCTTTCTATGACTCTTCCAGTCTCTCTGTATCTCGGATACAACCTGCTGATGACACTGACACTCTAAACTCAGTGGCCACTTCCGTCTGAGAGCATCTTCCTTGAAGTCTCGCAATGGCGAGGTACTGTTGATCAATTGTATGGTGTTGTCTTGGTCTCATGATGTCAAAACGTGAACAGCATGAGGAGGGCTGTTTGTATCCCAATTCAAGTTGATCCCCCTAAATGTATTTGGGCGATTCAGGGATAAAACGTCTGGTGTGAATTTCGCCATTAAGCTCCTTGTTGAAGATCAGCAAGTTGTGCACACAGCACTGAAACACTGAACAGTTGGATATGTGCAATCTGAAGCTGAGATGGTCTAATTTAGTTCATTTAAAAAAATAAAAAAAAATCAAGAAATGTTTTATGTTCCTCCTGAAACTTCAACCAGAAGCCAAATATCCCTGACTTTGTGAGTAGTGTGCATGCTTTTAAAAATTCTGCCCTGCTCCCCTTTTATGCCAGTGCAGTAGATCCCTATTTTGGGTGGAAAAATAAAATGGCACAGCCCACCTTCCTGTCCATAGTAACGGCTCCTAAGGAGTAATTAAACAGTCATGTGACCACCCCACAGAGGTCATGTGACCCCTGGTACCCAGGTAACATTATTGAGGAGCTTAACTCCTCTAGTATGACCACCTCCAGCAGTGTCTTATGTCTCACTGTGTCTGTGCAGAAGCCGCTCGCATGTTCTTCTGTCTCCTCCTTTTGCTTTGTGCATGGTTGTTTTTTTTTTTTGTTTAACTTTATTAACATAACATCATCCTGTACGGAGACGACAGCCATACAATGTTCATGCAGTAAAGAAGTTGGTGAAATTTTTCCAATATGGTTATTCCAGCAGGATTCGTATTCCGTTAGAGATTTCCTGCAACCTTTCTAATTGGTGAATGGCAAAAGGTCACATGACTGACGCCATGTGTAGTCTGCACAGTCCATGGAGGTCATAGGAAAGGGATAGGGGCTGCACCAGCTTTTTATTTCTATATAGGGTCTGACTATATTGGTAGAAAAGAGGTTCGGGAGCAGAATTTTTAATACATGTTTGGATATGTTCAGTCAGTTTGGATGCCTCCAAATCCACTGACTGTAAAGTGATTTACATTATACCCTAATTATTATTATTATTATTTATTTTAAAGCGCCATTGATTCCAGGGCGCTGTACATTCGAGGGGGTTACATACATTACATAAGTCAAACGAGTACAGTGATAAGGGATAATGACAATTGGCACGACAGAGGGAGAGAGGACCCTACCCGCGAGGGCTTACAATCTACAAGGAGGGGGAAAGAGACAGGAGGTGAGGGGCAGACAAGTCTGTGGAGGAAGTAGTGACAAGTTTAGTGAAGGTTGTAGGCAAGCCTGAAGAAATGGGTTTTCAGGTTGCTTTTGAAGCTGGTGAAAGTGGAGGAGAGTCTGATGTGTTGGGGCAGTGAGTTCCAGAGTGTGGGTGAAGCACGGGAGAAGTCTTGGAGACGGTTGTGTGAGGAGCTGATAAGGGGAGAGCAGAGGAGAAGGTCCTGTGAGGAGCGGAGAGTGCGTGGGGGGAGATATTTGGAAATTAGGGCAGAGATGTATGGAGGGGAGAGGTCATGGTTAGTAGCTTGAAATGAATTCGCTGGGCAATGGGAAGCCAGTGAAGGGATTGGCAGAGGGGAGAGGCAGAGGAGTAGCGAGGAGAGAGGTGGATAAGACGGGCAGCAGAGTTAAGGATGGATTGGAGGGGAGCGAGGGTGCTAGCTGGGAGGCCACTGAGAAGGATGTTGTAGTAGTCTAGGCGGGAGATGACAAGGGCATGGACCAGCATTTTTGTAGTGTCATAGCCGAGGAATGAGCGGATGCGAGAGATGTTTTTCAGGTGGAGGCGGCAGGCAGAGGTGAGGGTTTGGATGTGTGGTTTGAAAGATAAAGCAGAGTCTAGGATTACCCCAAGACAGCGGACTTGTGGGACCGGTGAAAGTGTAGAGCCGTTGACTGTAATAGAGAGATCAGGGGCAGGGGTAGAGTTGGATGGTGGAAAGATGAGTTCTGTTTTCTCCACGTTTAGTTTTAGGAGACGTGAGGAGAAGAAGGAGGAAATGGAGGACAGACAGTCAGGGATCCGGGAGAGAAGAGAGGTGACATCTGGGCTGGAGATATAGAGTTGGGTATTGTCAGCATACAGGTGGTAATGAAAGCCATGTGAGGCTAGGACCTGACTGAGACCAAGAGTGTAGATAGAGAAGAGTAAAGGACCGAGGACTGACCCCTGGGGGACCCCGACAGAGAGAGGCCGGGGGGAGGAGGTGGAGCGGAAATGAGAGACGCTGAAGTCGATCAGTGAGGTACGAGGAGATCCAGGAAAGAGCTAAGTCTGTGATGCCGAGGGAGGAGAGGACTTGTAGCAGGAGGGAATGGTCGACAGTGTCAAAGGCAGAGGACAGGTCTAAGAGGAGGAGCACAGAGTATTGGCATGAGGCTTTAGCAGTTACTAGATCATTAGTGACTTTGGTTAGGGCAGTTTCGGTAGAGTGGTGGGGTCGAAAACCAGATTGTAGTGGGTCAAGAAGAGAGTTGGAGGAGAGGTGGGAGGACAGCTGAAGATAGACGTGCTGCTCGAGGAGTTTTTCCATAAAATTTTCCATAAGTACTATCTGTGTGTAACGTTTGCGCCTGCTAAGGATTGATGTGTCAATTCTTTGAGGCGTTTTACGCGCTGCTAATAAAGTATAGGAGGCAGCAATCTGCCTCGGACGGTCTGCGTCGATTCCTTACTGAAATTGTACGATTTCCTATGATACAGGTAATGAAAACAATGAAGTGCACAACTTCCCCCGCCCCATAGGAGAGGGAAGGGTGTGTTGGAGCTTCTGTAGTCAATGGACTGGAGTGAAAGGGTGATTATGGGATCAGTGGAGTTGTAGGATAGAGATACAGGATGTATCTAAGGTGGAGTGATTAACTAGTAACATAAGCTGACACTTGCTAATGATCTGATTGGAATAGGCCGGCCCTACTCTTCACATCAGCTCTATGGTAGCGTATACTAGGAACCACCTAATGGCAGGAATAATGATGTTACACGCTCTGCCCTCTATAGAGAATGTCAATTGCATAATGAGCTGATTTTTCTAAATTTTGGAACAGATGCAGGCGATAGAGGATGGATAATTATAATTGTTATAATTGGGTACACAACACATGACTGACTTGGATGGGGATTGTCGCAGATGTGTAGTTTGGAGAGTTGCTAGTGTTCCGTAGCGCATTCATCTCGCCCTGGGGCTGCTGTTCTGTACGTGGCCACATAGCAGTCTTTTTATTTCTGATGACGCTCGCTCCTGCTGCTTATTGGGTGGATGTCCATTTGGCGACAGTCGTCACAGCTTTGTTGTTCTATTTTATTTATAGTTAGAAAACAGCAGTATTTATGGCCAGATTTTCAATCCTGCTGTTATTGATCAGGTGGTGTAACCTGACGCCCAGGTTGGTGGGAATATTCTCTAATAATCAGAATGGTTAGGGTGCAGTTTTAACTGTGCTCCAATGAAACTGCCTTTATTACCTGCAAGCTTTTCTCACTTATCTAAACTGTTTGGAAAGTGAGTAATCAATTAGTGTGTTTGTAATCCACAAGGCATCAAACAGAGTCATTGATGACTTAATTGAAACACCTTTCTGAACACTTTAGACAACTGAAAGAAGCTTGCTGCTAATAAAGGCAGTTTAATTGGGGCGCAGTTAAAACTTCACCAAATCTGCGCTGTGTGAAAGCAGCCTTACCGCTGATTAACCACTGCTGATCTAATGTGGGTGGCTTTAAGCCAGTCTGGGGATTGTAGCCAGTCATGATGTCAAATTGTGTAAAGCCCCTGGAGTGATCCAATGTGTGGAGACTTTAGTAGAAGAGCTGATAAGGGAACTGGCATTGCTTTCTTGACTGGTATCTAGGAAGCAGCAGCTATGATGCTATGGTCGTCATTTTGCATCCACTTCCCTCAATCACTGTGAAAGCTACCTGACCTAAACTTGCTCTTTCCCTCTGTGTGAAGATAGGTTGCAGTTGGCCAAATGATTGTTTAGCCGGCTGCTATGTTCCTCGGCTTTGGCTGGGATGTGTGTGTATGAGAAAAGCCAGTGCCTGACAACCCTAAGGTTATGTTCACACATCTGGTTTTTCCTATTGGATTTTTGCCAAGGCCATGTTTGCTCCAGTTTTGTTTGCGGGTTAGCCCCATTTAAATTAATCCTGCTAGAAGCGAATCTGAGCACGATCTGCTCTTACAATGGCCGCTTTTTTTTCCCTCCACCCTCTCCCTCTCCCCATCATGGATATGAAATCTGTTGTGTGGATCTGTGCTGTGGTTCATTGTGAGCTCTAGCGAGGACTCTCCATTCAAATGACTGGGAGTCAGATTATGCTAGGATTTTAATGCGGAATCCACGTCAAATTCATGGTTAAAATCCATTGCGTGAACGTACTCTAAAGCCGCCTCTCTACAGAGAAATATTTACATCTTTTTAACTACAGTATAAAAAGTGTGCTTTTTTTTTAAAATTACCTTGAACCACAGGTAACATTTGGGTTGACTGGAAAGACACATGTGAACCCAGCCTGAAAAAAGAGGACATGCTGGGAGTTGCTAGAGCGCTGCAGATTGGAAACCATTGCTTCTTGGGTAGAAAAAATAATAATCCTCTGGTTCCACCCTTACCAAAGAAGAAAGCAAGTGTCCTGGAGCTGATTGCCTCTTTTACCTTTGGCAGTTCTCCGGTGATTAAATGGAGATCTAGTTGGCAGATGAGGTGGCATATGTCGCTCCACTATGTGAACACTACGTGGTAGAGATCTCTTCAACGTTGCAGCTATAGTTACAAGAGAGAGTCTGCGCAAGCGAGGATGGGTCCATTGCAGCGCGGTTTCTGCCTCCCCATGACAACCAGGTGACAGGTATTTGTTCAACCCGGACAGGAATGGAAATCTATGAAGACAAATATTGACCCTCAAATGATAAAGATGGGTACAGCATTACTTTGTGTCTGAACTAATCCTTCAGTCTTATGTATGACTGTAAGCTATGCTCATTACATGGTCACATGGTAATAAAAGAATCAAGAGAAGCTACGTGTTACAGCTCAGAGGAGTATTCCTATGTAATACCCTGGCTATACCATGATACGCCATGACATTGACTTCCATGAACCACACCTATTCTGCCCTCTCAGACGTTCTGCACAGAGGCGCTCCCAGCCATCAACTTTACAGGGAAGTGCAACATAGATCCAGTCAGGTGAATAGGGCTGTGTTGTAGAGCATTGCATAGTGTTTGGCTGGTAGCATTGCTCTATAGCGAAAATTGGTGAAAGATCTTAACTGCAGTGCATTTAGCTTCGAGATTTGTGGGCATCCTGGCTGCCTGTACCCCAACAATTAAGAAGTCGTGACATATCCTAATGACCTGCTAATGCTCCCCTCCAGACAACCAGAAATGAGGTGGAGCAAGCTGCGGCATCCCTTCAGTAGGGTCTGACAAAGATGCATTTGACCATTGCTTTGAAGTGTCACTTGTTGGAGATGGAAGGGTGCAGGTGGTGTTGAGTAAATTTGTACTCGTGTTGTATAGTTGCCTCAGGAACAGTACTATCCAACATGCTACCTGTGTATGAACCCAGTGACAAAATGTAAGATGGCCAACATATCCTTTGACTGACCTGTGTATACTTACAATATACCAATACATATACAGTTAGGTCTATATATATTTGGACAGACAGCATTTTTTCTAATTTTAGTTCTGTACATTACCACAATGAATTTTGAACAAAACAATTCAGATGCAGTTGAAGTTCAGACTTTTCAGCTTTAATTCATTGGGTTGAAGAAAATGATTGCATAAAAATGTGAGGAGCCAAAGCCTTTTTTAAACACGATCCCTTCATTTCAGGGGCTCAAAAGTAATCAGACAAAAGAAATAATTGTAAATAAAATGTTAATTACTAATACTCGGTTGAAAACCTTTTGTTGGCAATGACGGCCTGAAGTCTTGAATTCATGGACATCACCAGACGCTGAGTTTTTCCTTTTTAATGCTCTGCCTTGCAGCGGTTTTCAGTTGCTTTTTTTCTGTGGGCCTTTCTGTCTGAAGTTTAGTGAAATGCACGCTTGTGAGGAGAATCCACTCCAAAATATGACAAATCATCTCCAACTTCCCATCTAGTTAGATCCCAGATGGGTCCCAGCCACCCAGGAAAGCTCCATTTACACGTTAATTAGCCCACCCATGACCCATTGTAAATGCTCTCCATAGGATGTTGGCACAGCAGGATACATGGACACCTCAAAAGAACCCTCTCTTCCATTAATTAGCACTGAACAAATGCTGCCTCAAACCCCCAAGCTTCAAAGACTTCAATTAATCAAACCTAGCCGACCCGTCTCCGATATTTCGTATCGATTCATAGGCGATCCGCTCATAACTGGTCCATGGCGAGTTCATATCGCAAAACATGGAACTCCCCACACACACAGCCACCATTTCCAGGTTTCTGAGGCGCAGGGGGACCGAGATATCCAGAACCGGACCTACGGAGCCCATAAGATAGGCATGTCTGATATCCGGGCGTCGTGTAGGCCCAGCCTTTCTGATGGTGCTACCGGCTCGGTTCTGTGCCAATGCCCTGCCGCGTTATGGTCCATTTTTGTGTTTGTATCAGAAACTGCATGACCTGAGTGGGAGGAGTTCTTAGACCGTCCCAGGGGTGTGTGGGGGCGTGAAAGGGGGCTGCCATGTGGGCTGTCCCCTCACAGATATAAGCAGGAGCCCGTGGGGCTCTGCCGTTTTTCCATGGTGGGGGGTACCTAACAAAATTTCCCGTTGCATCTACCCACAGAAGCAAGGCCACATTTGCCCCCCCCCCCCCCGCGCCCCCCCCGTGTGGACCGCAAACCGAAGGTAACGACCCATTTTAACTGCCTTTTGTCTGTAACCCATGCTTGTATGTGCACCTCTGACTCTTACCTGTATATTATTATCCTTTTGTATATATTTGTCTAGTGTGCCCTCCAAGGCTAATTAAATCTATAAACTTTAATCTGAGTTAGTCTGTCTTGATCATCGGCCTCACACGCCTAGTACTCGGTCTATGATATATAGCTATCCAAGGGTTGGTTCCTGGCCCCGTTATAAATCGGTAACGGACCGGTCTTATAACCAAGCGAGAGAACTGGTGGCAGCTTGGTTTTCTCCCTGGGCCCGTGTGGACAGGGGTTAACAGTGGAACAGTATCTGGCTGACCTTGAGCACCCCTAGGGGGCCGTGCAACGTCGAGATACGCCCCTCGAGTGGGCCGGCGGTTGGGCTTTTTCGTCACATCGCTCAATCAGGCTGAGATCAGGTGACTGACTTGGCCATTCAAGAATATTCCACCTCTTTGCTGTAGTAAACTCCTGGGTTGCTTTGGCTTTGTTTTTGTCATTGTCCCTCTGTATTATGAAATGCCAACCAATCAATTTGGCTGTATTTGAGCACAGACTATGTCTCTGAATACCTCAGAATTCATCTGGCTGCTTCTGTCCTGTGTCACATTAATTAACACTACTGGCAGCCATGCATGCCCAAGCCATCACATCGCCTCCACCGTGTTTTATAGATGATGTGGTATGCTTTGGATCATGAGCTGTACCATGCTTTTGCCATACTTTGGTTTCATCTGTCCAAAGAATGTTCTTCCACTCATAAGCCTTTTAATTCTTGAGGCTTATGAGTGGCTTGCATCGTGCAGTGAACCCTCTATTTACTTTCATGCAGTCTTCTCTTTATGGTAGATTTGGACATTGATTCACCTACAGCCTGGACAGTGTTGTTCACTTGGTTGTCTGTTGTGAAGGTATTTCTCTTTACCATGGAAATTATTCTGTGATCATCCACCACTGTTGTCTTCAGTGGGTGTCCAGGTCTTTTTGCATTGATGATTTCACCAGTGCTTTCTTTCTCAGGATATAACAAACTGTTGATTTTGCCACTCCTAATATTGTAGCAATTTCTTGGATGGGTTTTTTCTGGTTTTGCAGCTTAAGGATGGCTTGTTTCACCAGCATGGAGAGCTCTTGACCAGCTCTTAGGAATGCATACAAGCTGTAAAAAATCCATGCATCGGTTTAGCAAACCTTCTCAGATGTATGGATTGGTTTCTCAGTCACAGAAATGTGTGCATCTGTGGTGGCCAGGCCTCTTCTATAGGCTGTAAGTCCACAGCAGTTCATGGGAGTTGTACAGTTATTAAATGGGTTTTGTCGCGAAGCACAGTCCCTTTCTGAGGCCGGCTCGTAGCTCAGAATGAGCCGACCTCAGTGAATGGGGAGATGGCTGTACTTGTACAGTTCTCACCCATGTCTATGGGAGTTTTGCATAGCGGAGCACACTTCCTGGTCCGTATTCTAAGCTTCGATAGAAAAGAGCAGGGTGAACATGATGCTGCCAACTCCCCACTCTCTGAGGCCGGCTCATACCAAGCTATGAGCCGGCTTCAGAAAACCCCGGCTCTGTGGCAAAACCCCTTAGGCTACGTCTATACAGTGCAGGTTTTTCATCAGATTTACGATGGATTCAGTATTTAGAATCCACCGAATATCTGACAGTACCCAGTGCTGTGTAGACCACAATGAGAAATCCGTGCTGTAGTCTACACAGTGTTGGATTTTTTTCCCGTCTGTTTTAAGATCCACTGGATTCTGGCAGATTTTCAAACCTGCTGAATCTTCCACAGGATTGCCGTCTGATTCCTGTGCATTCAATGTACGGGACCGACGGCAACTCCGAAAACCAACAACATTCTCTTTTTTTTTTGGGGGGGGGGAGGGGGGGCCAATCTACGCCATAACCCGTGATTCAGCTATGTTTTATAGCTGTCGGATTTTGGATGGCATTTAACATTGCTGTGTAGACATAGCCTTAAAGAGTGGACGATTTATGCAGACGAGCGTTTTGCCAGAAGGCAACAAGACTGTTCACACGGTGTATTGCGGCGTGTCTGGTACGTGCTGCAACACGCCGTGTGTTTTGCAGCGCCTCTATCTAAAGCCTGGGCTTGGAGGGGGCAGCCCCATAGACATTTGTCGCCAGCGGCATGTTTTTGCCGCTAACAATTGACACATCGCTTTTCTCCCCTGGCATACAGTACGATCGTATTGTACGCTTGAGGGGATGGCTAGTAACCCATAGCTCTCTGAGATCTATGGATTACCATAATTGCGGCGCGCATTTAGTCACGTATAATGAGAAACGCGTGCCAAAATAAGCCGTGTGAACATACCCTTAATGCGTTTGTTTTCCTCCTTCCCTCGTGCTGCTTCAGTATGTATTTTCGTAGATGGAATAAATTCTGAAAACTTCAGTCATTTCATGTTTCCCATCATCTGAATGACTCATTAACTGTAAATGGTGCAATTACATCTTCAGTTTTTTCTTTCTTCCCTTCTCACGGTTATGTCAAACATGTTATTCTTGGAGAGAAAAAAAAAAAACAGGGAACATTAATTTTGACCTGTAGGCTCCTTCCCCTTTTGTTATAACGTGTCTTGTGTTCTTCATTCTTCACCCTGGCGGTATCTCGTAGACGTTTTGTTCTAATGTTACCCAGGTAACTCAGAGTTACAGATCAGACTATTGCCAGCTATTATAAAAGTATGTAGCTGGCTTCACCTTCTCCTGGGAATGTAGAAAGGGATCACCTTATGCCTTAAAATTGAATTGCCAGAGGCTGATATAAGGCTTGAGAAGGGGTAACATGTATAAGAGAATTTGCTTTGAGCCAGAGTATTTATGCTGAACTGTAGCTCACCTAGAGGCACCTCTGTCCTATAATAGGCTGCTGTGGAGTTGTCTGATAACCTGGCTTTGCAACTCCTATTGCCACAAGCCTAATCCTGCTAAAGATGTATATTATGAATGTCTGATGGGATCCAAACATCACAAGGGCGGACCACTCTTCACAAGGGTGCGAGTGGCAAAAGTGTGAACTTTTAGTGGGGATTCGACCCTTGGGATTCTGAGGCCAATGACCGAGATTAGGGATATGTTCATACGACTTATTTGGAAGCTGATTTTTCAGCACCCAAAACCACATCAAAACCTTGCCTGAAATACGCTTCTTCAGAAGAGGTTTTGGATGAGGTTTTTACCCATACAAATTAATAGCTAGAGCAAAAACTGCACCACGAAACGCATCTCTAAACGCACCAGGGTTTTGGACGAAATTTTGAAGCTTTCCATTGATTCCTATGGGGGTTTTCAGCGCTGAAAATGCTTCAAGAATTGACATGACGCTTTTTTCATTGTCCAAAACAGCTTCCAAAGAAGCGCCTAAAACACGCATAAAAATCTAGTTGTGTGTGAACTGCAACGCTGTTTTACATAGGAATCGATGAAAATAATTTGGGGCCGTTTTTATGCTGTTTAAGGAGCGGAAACGCCCCAAAACAGTGTCTAAAGGCGGGTGAACATACCCTAATGGCTTATTGATTAATGCTTCAACCATATCTTCCTTTAAAGGGCCCAAGTTAACCATCGTTTTGCTTTTTGTTTGCCGCTTTTTAATGAAGGTGTAAAGATTAGGAGGAAGAGTCAGAGGATAGTTTTTCATAAATCTATAAAAGGCGGTGCCAAGACTGTTACCTTGGTTTAATGAGGACTTGTGACATTTCCTGATAACTGTTTTAGCAGGTACTTGTGTTCCCTATGAAAATTCTGGAGTGTCTTCTGTGTTGTCTTTCCTCTTCCTCAAGAAATGTGTTGCTTGGTGTCAGCTGTCGATTTGCTGAATCGGTCAGCTGGGTGTGTCCCTGCACAGTGAGACGTCAATCAGTGCTGACAGTATGTGCAGGTACACACCCCTCTATTACTGAATCAGTCAGCTGGGTGTGTCCCTGCACAGTGAGACGTCAATCAGTGCTGACAGTATGTGCAGGTACACACCCCTCTATTACTGAATCAGTCAGCTGGGTGTGTCCCTGCACAGTGAGACGTCAATCAGTGCTGACAGTATGTGCAGGGACACACCCCTCTTTTACTGAATCGGTCAGCTGGGTGTTACCACTTCAATTGTCATTTCTAGAATAAATAATGGGAACGGTTAGAAGATGCTCCAGAATTGTAATTTCACAGGCGCCGGGACCGACCACAGGTCCTCTTGCTGCATAGAGTGCGTGACATTTTCACTGCAGTGTAAGGATATATTTACACGATTATAGTGCGGGCATATAGCGGCGCATACTGTGCGCACCGCTATACGCCCGCAGCTTGAGGGACGCACTGGCCAGCGCATCCCTCTGAAGCTCACTGTCATTCATCCCGGCGCGTAATCACTGGCAAGAATTGAAGTGTCAGTATTGTGCGCTGGTGAAAAGAACAGGTAATCGTAGCTCTCGATGAGACCTATGAATTACCGTATTCTCTAACCAAAAACAGAACATACCCTAAGTGGTGATCAGAATTAAGTATCTTGCTCATTTGGTAAATAACGTCAACCTCTGGCTGAGATGAGGGAGGGGGAATTTAAAGCGAATGATGGTGTATAGATGGCTTCATACCTCGTGATGTCAATAATGAAACCTAAAAGGAGTGTTATCTCATACATATATAACCTATTAGTAGTACAAGCCATAAGTGTCTGATAGGTAACGGTCGTAGAGGTGGGACCTGCACCTCTTGTGAGAAGGACCTCCTTTTATATCCGTTCTGTGGGGTTTTGAGTACAGGCGAGTTGTTTTGGCTCTACTCAGAGCTCCCATAGATCAGAATGGAGAGTCGTGTGCAGGCGTCTTCTCCATTCTGAAAGAGATTTTCAGGTGTTCATTTTTACAGTAGCTGCAGGTTCCACCTCTGGGACCTGTACCCATCAGACATTTGCCATACACTATCGATATGTCATAAATGTATGAGATGGGAACCTCTCTGTAAAGGAGAACCAATGCAGGCAATTAGAAGCACGTGTCCTCTTTCTGGTTAGACTTTCAATTTGTTGTGGTGTTAAGGATAGTTATTTCTCATCGCTAGCGGACAGGTCAGTGCCTGATGCTTTCATATCTGCTGATGTTGGGCTGGTTTTTCAAAGTATGGCACACATTAGCTGAAATGAAATAGATAAGCCTGTTGCTAGTGGTTCCCAATGTGACTGCGGAGCCAAAGGCAGAAGCTCCCTAAGAATAGTGTTGTGTTCATTCTGCAAAAGCAGCTTCACATGGCTGAAGTGCTGCATATACTTGTGACCCTGCATTGGTGTGAAGTTCTCTAAGTCGTCCACAGCGATGTGCAGTGTGCGTGCACGGCCCCTTGATCGGTATATATGGGAAGGTTTATGGCTGCTGTTTTGCTGGCCTTAGATGGTCTGTTCCCCTTCACTTGGAGGGCAGATGCATTCATCCCTCGTAGCTGTGAGCTTATTCTGTACAAGGGGAAGCCCCTCATTCTTCATATGTGCTGGGCATACAAGGATCCCTGGCTAACAACGTGGATGTCTGAAACATTAGCAAAGAGGCATGGGGTTAACGAGCCCAAAGTTACTGTCTGTATCGTTACATCGTTTATTATGGCTGGAAAAGACTTATGTCCATCAAATTCAACCAAGGGTGTGGAGAAGATGTGGATGGAGGGAGAGGTTTAGGTCATTTTTAAAAATGTATTTCCCCCCTATTGATCCAGAATATGGAAATAAGGTATGAACCAATTCCCTAAAGGGAATATTTCACTTGTTATCCCAAATCAAGTTCAGACTGGATCTACAGTCTAGTAAGAATTCTAAGGTCACCTACAAGTATGCATAAACAAGTTGTAAACTCTGAGCTTGTACAGGAGTTAGTGAAATGTCAGTATTGAGACCCATGGACGAGAATGGTGCAGATTCTGATAAATAGCAGCCATGTTTTTATAATCTCCTACAACTGTTTAAAAAAAAAAAAAAAAAAAAAAAATTATATATGTATATATATTTTTATATATAATAAAATTTATTTATGCATATCTCAGAAATGTAAGATTAAAATGAAGCTGTGGATACAAGGTATCTTGACTACCCACAGTCACTCAGCAAGTTCACCTGTTACAATCCATTATGGGGGTCTGTGACGGTCTTGTGTTTTGCTCTGTGGTTTTATTGCTCTTATTTTATTTTTGCTTTTGTTTTTCAGCTCCAGTCATCAATCGGTACAATAGGAGAGTGTCAGGTGCGTTCTCTTTTAATTTAATGCAATAATTGCAGGTCTTGGGTCTGTAACTCATCCATTATATTAAATACTTTTACATATACAAATTTATAGAGGCATATACAGAGCATAAGGGCCTACAAAAAATTTAATAGACGGATACTGGTGTTTGGCAGACGCATACAACTTTATGGGGGCATATACAGTGCACAAGGGCATACAAACATCAGTATGAGTTGTTTTTGTGGTTCCCAGTTGTATTAATTTATGCTCTTCACTACAGATAGGACAAAAGTACACTGACATATCGACCAAAAAGATGTACTTGGTATCTGTTTGACATTTTTAGTTCTGTAGAGCCTAAAACTAGTGTAACCAGAGGTAAAAAGAAGGCTTCTTCCAAATCACACGTGCTCCATATTTGTGGTATGTGTCAGGATACAGTGAAAAGTGGATCCTGACGGATATCGTAACAGAGCCCTGACTGGGCTGAATTTATTTGTTTCTGCTTTGATACTTTTGTGTCCAATGCACAAGAGTGTATACGTCTGGAAATGGCGCAGAGGTAGTCCAAATTGGACTACCTTTGCCCTATATATCTCCCTGATCATGCATGGTTCCACTATGGTATCTGCTGGGATAGATTTTTCCCGGTATCCCGACATACCACAAACAGGGAACACAAACGTTCTGATTGGCACCTAAGGTGTTCTAACACTAACAAGTAAAATAATATTAGCACTTTGTTTCCTTAAGCTGTAAAGGTTCAGGATTTGCCAGATATTGTTTGGGTGCGTTAAGTCCTTTTCCTGAAGCTTGGCAACTTCCAGCTCTGTTCTGACCTTGTGGAAGAAATAGTTTCTTGCTTCTCAAGGCTAATACAAAAGAAAATATCAATTTGTTCTGTAGCTGCAGAATCCTGAGGTTGTGATAACAGCTGGAGTGACCTTCCATTCCTGCAAGGCCTCTGATACAAAAAAAAAAGGGTCCTACTACAAAAATAGCTTTCTGTGCTCATTAAAAGAGTGCTGCTTCCTGCAGTGGCTTATTAGCATGACAGTGTTTCAATGACCATTCTTTAACCAAGCCATCCTGTTACACTTCCCATTAAACGCACACCTCAGGTTAACCTCTGGAATATCATTGATTTTAGAATATTTGAGAAGTGGTTTTGCTGCCTGCTTTTTCAAACGGACCTGCATCTTCCAGCACAGTGCCACCCACATAATAGCCACACACTGCCAATTTGTCCATTAACAAGTCAGAGAATTTTTTGTTTTCTAATCTAGCATGGGCAGTGCATGTGCCCATTGAGAGCTGATGTCTAATTGTCTGTCTGCACAGGTTTATTGGCTATCACCGCTGAGGGATGCAGGAAACTAATATGTATAAGTTCTTGAGCAAAAAAGTCGCTCAAGTAACACGGACGGGCTAGGAATATTTAGTAGGTGCAGCAGTCTTAAAATTAAACTTGGTTTATTCCTTTTTTTTTATTAGTTTGTGCTGAAGCCTTTAACCCAGATGAAGATGAGGAAGACACAGAACCTCGGGTTAGTCGAAATTCCTTTATTCTTTTCCTTGTTCTGTGTGCACATTAGAGGTTTTAGTGCAGAATCGGTACATACACTATATCAATATGGTCTTGTATGATGAAATTAATCCATTTCCTTTTTTTAGGTAGTTCACCCGAAAACGGATGAGCAAAGAAGTAGATTACAGGAGGCGTGTAAAGATATTCTTTTATTTAAAAACCTTGACCAGGTAAGAGATTTGATATAAATATCAGAATTGAATTAAACCTCTCCTGATGGCTTCATCCACTGATGTTCTATGAGCCATCATAGAAAACTTGGCCTGCCATACCTTCTTTATGGCTTGCCATGAAGTGACTTACCTTACTTGTTATCTTGCTCAGACAGAAGATAAAC
Source organism: Phyllomedusa bahiana (assembly GCA_025379985.1). Classification (NCBI taxonomy): domain Eukaryota; kingdom Metazoa; phylum Chordata; class Amphibia; order Anura; family Hylidae; genus Phyllomedusa; species Phyllomedusa bahiana. The sequence continues at coordinate 50,356 of JAODAL010004874.1, forward strand.
AAATCATGCTGTCATGAACCACTGCAGGAGGGAGAGAGGGGGCCCCAGCGGAGTGAGTAAGCAAGGGAGCGTCTGCAATGTTTAGTAAGATAATTCCATTACAACATTGGATTCTCTATACAGCAGAGAGACTCATACACTGCACTTTCTCCACAGTCCATTTTAAGCTCATTTATCTTCCCTGTCATCAGATAAGAGGGTGCATACAAGCAGGGTGGATTTGATTTAAATCACTAGTCAGTAAGGCTTGATTTAAATCAAAGTTTCTACCTAAACTAGTTCTTGCTATTTTAACATGCAAGTAGATGAAGATTTTTAGAATCACTTTTTATATTACTTTTTTCTCCCCAGTTTAATGGGTTAATCATTCATATTTGGACACCACTGTTCTGTTGTACTTAGGAAGGAGAAAAATAATCCTGACCTTAATAACAATTTAAATAGATTTATTCAACTGAAACAATAACACCATTACAGCATAAGTTATTTGCTTAAACAAACATCCATGTTTGTTAACTAATTTGGCTGAACAAAATATATATATATTTTAAGAAACTTAGACTGTCAGCCCAGCCGACACATGAAAAACTTAAATACTACTGTCCCTGCTGTCCTCTGTAGCTCACTTGTCATCATCTTCTTCTTTGTTCCTATTCATAATCTGGAAAAGAAAAACAAGCTTTCCTGCTTTATTGGGTCCCAACCGATTTCTCAATTTAGAATGAATGAGTCCAAAGGAAGAGAATATTCTTTCAACGCCTGCAGAAGAAGCTACTGCTGTTAAAAGTGAAATCATTACTTGAACAGTCTCTAAATCCAAGCGCTTAAGTGACTTCCACCAGTTTACTGGTGTGACCTTCCTTAAAATATCTTCAGCAAACATATATTTCTTGAATGGTTCCCCCTTAGCTCTGAAGTTTATTATAGTTGGCATTAAAGATGGATGATTGCTGGATACCCATGTCATAGCTAACTCCTCTTCCTCAGCACTTAGGTTTTCAGTGCTTGTCCCATTCGTTTGTTTACTGCTTGTAATTTAATTCTGTCCATGTGTAGTTCTGTTTTTAAGTGTTCACTCAGTTTCCTTCCAAATTTCAACAGCATCCACAAGAAACAGCTATTTTTCTGTATTTTGTTTAAAGCTTGAGAGATGGGTTTCAGGAAGCTCAGCATATGTTCAACATTTCTCTTAAGCCCAATGTTGAGGATTTTGGCCGTGACAGTGCCATCTATTTTATCTCGATTTTCTTCACAAAGTGTCATCAGAATAGGCCAGTTTTTTGATATACTGCTCAAAACAGTCCACCACAGAGTTCCATCTAACATCTTGTGGGAGCGTTAGCTTGGTTCCACCCATCCTTTTCAGAGCTGCTGCAGCAAAATGATTATTACGGAAGTATTTAGCAATTTCAACAACATTAGCCTTTATTTCTGGAACACTTAAGTCTTTGGCTAAGAGGTGCAGCAAATGAGCACTGCAACCATATGTTATTAGCAGCTTTGTATTCCCTCCCTGCTCTTCTAAATCTCTTCTCATCTTGGATACGTTTGCAGCATTGTCAGTGACCAAACTGCGTACTAGACATTTGAATTTTTGTTCACATGTCGTTATAGCTTTACTGCCACTTCTTGTAAGTATTCTGCTGTGTGTGCATTTCCTGACGTATCAGTTGTTTGTGCAAGGAAGACTTTACCTTCTTCTGTTATACAAGCACATACAATAGGATCATTGTGGACATTACTCCACCCATCAATACTTAGGTTAACAATTTTACCCTCCAGAGCTGTTGCACATTGCTCCATTTCTCTGTCATACACTTGATCCAGCAGTTTCCCTGCAACATCAGCTCTGCTGGGTGGACTGTATCCTGGTCTCAGTGACTGAACCATATTAATGAAATGTGGGTTCTCAGTCAGACGGAAAGAAGAGTTCGTTGCATAAATAAACTGGGCAATTTTTTCATCAATCAACTCTTTTTCTAATCTGCTAGTTCTTATCACAAACCTATCTATGGTGGTTCCAGGAGGTAAAGGTTTTTTCTTCCTTTTGGGTGATGGTGATATGTGGCTGTGGGTGTCTGATGATGATGCTGCTGCTAATGAAGCAATATACTGGATGGATAACTCTGAAACTGTAGAACAGGATGATGGTGATCTGGAGGTGGATAGTTTCCAGAATCCATGAATTCCCCTAAACAAAAAAGTCAATGCTGTTATTTTATTGTTTATAACAATTTCTACTTATTGTACACAACACATCACTGCCCCAAAAGGAATATTTTTTTCTTCATCATAACTGTACCAAATGACAGTAACATGCAGTAATAATAAGAAATATATTTTCTCACACATGACAGTTCAGTCTTTAGAAATAGGATTCAATAAAAAATGTTTACCAACCTGAAGATCCTGCCTGTTCAGAAGTGTTTCTTTGGTCATCTTCATCACCGCACTTCTCATGATGTTGCCTCATTCGCGCCACCAGGCCTTGCATCTCTTTGTTGCATCGTTTGCATTTTGCACGCATGCCTGCCTTACCGATAGGCGAAGGAGCTTCATTAAAATATTCCCAAACTGGGTCTCTTTTACGGCCTGCTGCCATTATAAGGAAAGAATGTAATAAACCTCAGATCGTACACACAAACAGATCCAGACTTGTCTGTCTGTGGCTATGCTGCAGTATTGTGCTCAGTTTCACTTTCATTTTCTTGTCTGCTTGCCCTTCCTCCTCCTCACACTTAGATTCACATTCTTCTTGTGTTGTGCAGATCTATTCCACTCCAAACAATCAGAAACATATTGTCTAACTTCTTGGACTTGGCACTGAAGGGTTCATTCTGTATTCATAGGTTTGTAGAACAATAGGATTAAGGTCTTTTTCTCAACTCTGTTCATGTTGTAACATTTTTGCTGTGAAGAAGAGGCTGGGACCTCTGCGGAGTCAAATTCAGTTTTGAGAACTTCGTAAGTAAAGCGAGCGTCTGTGATAATATAGGAGAGAAACTGCCCACTAATCCTACAGAAACCTCTGGAAGAGCATGGCATTGTGAATGTTACACATATACAGCCTTTATTCTACTGAGTTAAACAACTCAGCTTTATCTCATGATGGAAGAACCTTTGGATGGTAAAATATTTTCCTCAAAAAGCAGTTTATTGAAAAAAATCCGATTTAAATTAAAAAAATCCGATTTTTTATTTTTTTTAAAAAACCATTGATTTTTATCCACCCTGCATACAAGCAAGCACCCCCAGGTCAGCTCCTCACCTCCAGCTGGTCGTAATGCAAACTTTTAAGTAACTAAGGGCTTGTAAAGAAAGCTGTAGCTCTCACAGGCTTCACTTTTTGTAATCGCATATATTTAGAAAAGTGTTTAAATACCCATTTTGGAGGATCCCATGTCAACATTACATCATGGCAAAACCCCTTTAAGGTCTCCGACATTGCTCACATCAAGGGGCGGGGATCATGGAACCAGCTAGTAGGAATAAACTTAAAGGGTTCAGTTCCTACCATAGAGTTTGTCATATTCACTGGCTACCCATTGCCCAGAGAATTAAGTTCAGGTTGCTAACCATGACATACAATGCTCTCCATAACTTCTCTGGGTAACCCCATTCCCATACATCTCTGCCTTAATTACACGCTACCTCCTTTCCTCTTTGTCAGCTCCTCACACAACTGTCTACAAGATTTCCCCCGTGCACCCACTACCATAGTAATGGTGAACCTATGACACGCCAAGACGTTTTGGGTGATATGCATTGTGCCATCTCCAAACTCTGGCTCGGACTGATCGACCCAGGAGTCTGTGAAATCACCAGTGGGCCCTTAGTGTCATATTTCCACATCGAAAAAAAGTGGCTGGATTTCAGTTCATCTCGTCACTGCCTGAGCGATGCAGCGGTAGGCTCGTCTACTCCCTCGCTGGTCCCTGCCTCCTTATGATACGTGGTCTCGGTGGGCAGTCAGTGATGACGTGGCTGCTGTTTCCTGCTAGCGAAGTTCTGCTCTCATGTGTGAGCAGCACTGAGGTTGTAGAGACGAGCCGAAGTGCCGGCTTTAGGTAGGTCATACACACTACCCTTCAGTGTATCCAGGCCCCTGGTACCCGCAGACTACTCTTGCCTCCATCAACCCTGGAACTTCCAGCTCCTGCACAGTGTTTGGTGCTGGGACAATCAAACCCACAATGACTCCTATAGGCTGAGGGCCCCGTCGTACACGTCGGGGCAGGGGGCTACACACAATCCCTGGGTAACGCAGGAGACATATGATTACCTATGTCCTCACCTCCTGCAGTCACAGGGTGACAGCTGTATACATGTGGTGCTGTATATACAAAATGACGGCTATTTCTAGATGTGACACGACACCTAAGTTGAGCTTTTTTTTTTTTTTTTTTTTTTTTGTAATTTTGACAAACCAAGCTCAAATGTTCACCATCACTGAACTACCTTAACATGTTAGACCTTCCTCTACCTTTTTACTAGTTTTAAATGCAGGGTCCCCTCTCCTTCCGTATCCGTGTGTTATTCTATTTGTCTTGTATTATGTATCTTGGCTTGTATTGCGCCCTGGAATTAATGGCACTCTAGGATATACCATCAAAGTCTGACTGTATGAGATCTGCACCTATCTCGGGACTGGGCACTGGAAAGTTCCGGATTGGAATGAAGTGTTGCGTCAGCAAACTACTCTCCATTTTGCTCTACGGGACTTCAGAGTACAGCCGGAGCAGTGTGTTCTCAGAGTCGCACCTGTCCTAGCGATATGTCATCAAGCTCTGTGGGGGAACACCCCTTTAAAGGGGTTGTCTCACTACAAGGATTGCTTTTTATTTTACAGATCTTGCAGAAACAAGTCACTTTGCAATGTGTCCAATAGCAGTGTCCTACCTATTCCTAGATATCCCCTCTTGTAGCTACAGACCTGTTTGATCTCTCCTGATAGGCTACCAGTGCTGGTTGCTATAGCTACAGACTTGGCTTCTACTGCAGCATAGTAGGAGCCAGTAAACACTCCCCTGAAATCAAAATGAAATCAAGAAAACAGGACTGAAGTAAGATGAATTAATGTAGTGAGACCACCCCTTTAAGGCTAGGTTCATATCTGTCTGAGGATCCGTTTAAAGCCTCCATTGTGTGAAATAAATAATGGAAAACCTAGCGTATCATCCAGCGCTATTTTTTTCATTAACATGATGCCTGCTATGACTAAAACCTGATGGACCTCATTGCAGTACGTGGGCCACACTTGGTGTCTATCATGAAACTGATCTGGTGCCAGCTCTGGAACAGAGGCTCCATACAGAATCTCTGATGCAGGTGTCAAGTCCTGAGAGAGAGAACTATAGAAGTATTGGTACATGGCTTATATTCTGAGCATCACTGGTACACAGCCAAATGAAGGTGGTCAATCAAGTAACACTACTGTAAAAGTTAAATAGATATGAGGTTTCACATTAATAAGATAAAACTGTAGTTTTCAACGGGTTTGTCCTGCAGAAAAAAATGGGGCCAAGTTTGGAAAAAAATCAAATCTACTTCAGAGCTCCCTGGCGATTCGCTCCTCTTCACTCCAAAGTTCTCATCCTAACATGCAGGAGAAGCTTGCACTTCATTCACTTAAAATGGAGTGCAAGCCTTTCCTGCATGTTGAAACAACCCGGAAGTGAAGAGGAGTGGATCGCTGGGGAGCTCTGGCACAACAGCTAGGCAAGTGTAACTTTGTGTTTTCTTACCCAGGTTGGCTTTTATTACAGATTTTATTTTTTTTCTGCTGGACAATCTCTATAAAGTCCACCGATAGTGGAACAACTTGCAGCTCTATAAACGGATTGTAGAAACTCTTGAGGATTTAGGGCCACATGTGTGAAAACTGCCTAGGTCTAAAATTCACTTTGTTGCCCATAGCAGCCAATTAGAGCGGCCCTATCATTTTTCCAGGGCGCGATATAAAATGGAGTCGCTCTGATTGGTTTTTATGGGCAACAAAATGAGTTTTAGACCTAGACAGTTTTCATACATTTGGCCCTTAGTGTGCCGTATGCACTAGTGTTCTTCCATTCAAAGGTTGCAATTTAATCTGTTTTTTTGCGCTTAACTTACCAAGTGGATTGGACTGAGGGATGAAAAATTAACTATAATAAGTTGTAGAAATCTGTTTCTGGCTGACAGACCTGGTAGATGTAAATACAAATATCAGTGGCACACTAAAAACTAAGTGAAACATCAAGGTATTTAGGAATATTGGAAATGCATTACTGCTAAGGAAAATATGAAAAACCTGGGACTCTTAGCTTATTGGGAGGTGAGCTTAATACAATCTTTGATCAAAAACTGTAAACTAAGAGTCCCAGGTTTTTCATATTTTCCTTAGCAGTAATGCATTTCCAATATTCCTATATACCTTGATGTTTCACTTAGTTTTTAGTGTGCCACTGATATTTGTATTTAGATGTATGCTATTGCCTTTTCAGTGTGCACCTATGCTTACGTTTTTCAAAATATATTTTAGATGTGCACAGCCTAATTAAGTTTTGTAGACCTGGTAGATGTGCCAAATGTATTAACGGCTATGCATCTGTTAATAAATTTGTTGCATCTTCTAAGTCCCTGGCATAGGAAATGTTGTTTTTCTCTTTTCTGTTCTCCTATTTTACTTTAAAGAGTTTGATTTCTCCCTCCAGGAACAGCTCTCTCAGGTTCTTGATGCAATGTTTGAGCGGAGAGTAGAACCTCAGGAACATGTTATCGACCAGGGAGATGATGGAGATAACTTCTATGTTATTGAACGGTAAGCGTCTCTCCAGCCCAACACACTGTGCCTTCTGGAATTTGTGTGCTGGGGTTTTACTTCGTTCCCGGTATTATCTGTGGTGGGGTTTTTTTTTTTTTTTTTTTTTTGGTTTAGAAGTCTTAGGTGGTTTCTACTATAACTTGTGCAGGGGATGTTCTTCCAGACTCTTAAATGGCATGTTTACCCAGTTATATTGCATGATCAGAGGAGGACATATTAATAGGGGTTTATAGATTGCTGCCATACAGAGCATCTGGTAAAGTAAAATGAGTTGTAGTGGCAGCCATATTGGCTGCGACCTAGAAATTCCAGAAAGGGATAAAACTTGTTTTGGTATCTAATGAAAAATTGGACAGGCAGCATCTCGATAAGTTAATACCTCATTTTTTTTATTTTTTTTGAGTAGAAGGGGTAGAAGATTAAAAAAAAAATGGCATGGATTTTTCAATTTGCTTAAATATTTCTGCCTGCCTCTATTTCCAGGGGACAGTATGACATTTTTGTATCTAGAGATGGACAGTCCCGATGCGTGGGAAGTTATGATAACCACGGCAGTTTTGGTGAGCTGGCCTTGATGTATAACACTCCAAGAGCTGCGACTATTGTAGCCACAAGTGATGAGCACGTGGGGGCTGGGGAATAAAGAGACAGCTGTTGCAGTAGCCAAAACCATATGTAAGGGAAGTTAAAAGGGGTAGCCATAAAGGTTTGTGGGTGTGTTATATATAAAGTAGTGTGGTAAAATAAAAAATATTGTGTGTGAATATTGTGTGGGGGTTTTGTGTATAATAGTATGGTTGTGGTTTTATTAATATTAATGGTTTTTTGTGTGTGGGGTTAATATATAAAAATATTGGGGTTTTGTGTGTGGTATATATTTTATTATATAATTTTTTGTGTGGTGTGTATATATAATTATTAGTGTGGTGTGTGTGGAATAAAATATAAAAAGTGTGTTGTGTGTTATTAATATGTGGTTGTAATATGTGTGGTGGTATATATGTGTAATAGTGTGTGGTTTTGTGGTTGTTGTGTGTAAAATTGTTGTATATGTTTTGGGGGTATATGTGTGTTGTAATGTTTTGTTGTGTTTGTGTATATTGTGTGGGGGTGGTATATTGTGTGTGTGTATATATGTGGTGTGTGTATATTTGTGGTGTGTGTGTGTGTGTGTGTTGTTGTTGGGGTGTGTGGGTGTATATATGGTGTGGGTTTTTAATATTGGTTGTTTATTATGTGTGTGTGGTGAATATGTTGTGTGGTGTAATATGGTGTGTGTGTAATAGTGGTGGGTGTATAAATGTTGGTGTGTGGTATATATGTGTGTTTGTATATATGGTGTGTGGTTATATGTTGTTGGGGGTATATAGTGTGTTGTGTGTATGTATGTGTGGTGTATATGTGTGGTGTATATGTGTTATAGTGTGTGTATATATGTTTGTGTGTGTATATTTTGTGTGTGTGGTAATGTGTGTGGTATATGTGTGTGTGTATAATTGTGTTATATGTGTGTGGTATAAAGTGGTGTGTATTGTGGTGGGGTATATGTGTGTGTGTGTATGTGTGTGTTTATATTTGGTGTATATTGTGTGTTGTTTTAGTTGGGGGGTTATATTTTGTGTGTAATGTGTGTGGGTTATTTGTGTGTGTGTACAGTCCCGATGGTGGGAAGTTTGATAACAGGCTATTTTGTGACTGCCTTGATGTATAACCGTCAGAGCTGTGACTATTGTAGCACAATGATGGAGATGTGGGACTGTAAGTATATATGACTGTGTTGCGGTTGCCTTAACCTATGTATTCATGTACATAGAGGTAGCCATAGACAGGTGTGTGTGTATATATAATGTATGTGTGTGTAAAATAAAAATGTGTGTGTGTGTGTATATCTGTGTGTGTGTATATGTGTGTGTATATGTGTGTGTGTGTGTGTATGTGTGTGTGTGTGTGTGTGTATGTGTGTGTATGTGTGTGTGTGTGTGTGTGTGTGTGTGTGTATGTGTGTGTGTGTGTATATGTGTGTGTGTGTATATATGTGTGTGTGTGTATATGTGTGTGTGTGTATATATATATATATATTTATATATATATATATATATATATATATATATATATATATATATATAATGACATAGAGAGTAAACGTCCAGGAATGTCAGGGGGTGATGTGTGGGTGTATGAGCTGATAACATAGATTGGTTCCCGATATAATATACATACCCTGAGTGTACTTTTGAAACGCTCTGTGCTGGCTCCCATGGACTTTCACTTTCCCCGGTACATAAACGCATGGAAGAAGTGACATAATAGGTGTCAGGGAAAGCGGCAGGTGATCCTAGCTCTCCATAAATTACCACATTTGTGTTCCGTACTTCGGGGTATTGCAGTACAATTACACGGTGATATTCGGACCACAAATACGTGTGAACATACCCTTAAGTTCAATATTCTTCTTGAATGTCCTGGTGTCACCTTCACCTGTATTAAGTGCCTGACCTCGTATCCTCCCTTGTTTTACACGTGGAACAACTTCAGTACTTTGCATATGAACAGTTGATCCATTGTGTTCTTTGTGTGTTTAACCAAATCTCCTGGTGCAGTTCTCTTTATAATACTCTAGTTCTTGCAGTAAACGCGTCACGCTGCCGGTTATGGCCATTATAGAGTCTTTACTAAAGGCAAGGATTAGAATGGACGGATTTGCATAGAGCGTGTGGGAAAATGTCCCACTGTGTGTCAGAGGAGTTTGTTGAGCTGTATTGAGGGTGCTGTTCCCTTGTGTGGTATATAGTGGGAAATAAGTGTTGCTCCTTTAAGTAGTAATAGAGGGGATTGGGGTTATGTTCCTTTGTGCAGTATATAAGGAGAAATTATGTTTGTATGTGCAGTATGTAGGGCGTAATGTTGAACTCCTTTATGTAGTTTGTACGGGAAATTAGGGTTATGTCCTTTTGGAAAGTTTATAAGGGGGGAAGGGGGGTTATGATTCTTGGGGCGATTTAGGCTAAAAAGGGTTTGACCCTTTGTGTAGTTTATTGGAGAAATTAGGGTAATGCTCTTCTGTGTAGTATTTAGGGGAAATTTAAGGTTGTGTTTTGCTGAAGTTTTTAATTAATGATAAAAGTGTTAAGGCACAAAGAGGGGTTCCTCATTTATTATCCTGCAGCACTGATTATTAACATCTCAAAACAGCCCCTGAATTTTTTAATCAGATTAAGTGATGCTCCACTTCTGAGAAAATGTGAATATAGTGTCCTTGGATGTTTTGGCCTGGTACTATTCTGAAATGCATAGTAAATGGCCACTAGTGTGAGCTGGGTGCCCCTAAAACCCCCCTCCTTATTTGATGGGGGGAAATGCGGGAAACTGATCTACCCATTCCACATCTAGCGAGTGCCCGCAGCTATAAATCACGTGCCTTAAAAAAAGTAATCACAAGGTGGAACCTGATATCATATGCTCCATTTGTTTGGCACATTGTTCTGTCACATGTAGGATTTTACTTGTAACGTGTGGTTATACAGCGCCACCTAGTGGATGGCTGACAAATGGCATTGTAGTCTTTAAAGGGTTGTCTCACTACATTGATTCATCTTACTCAGTCCCTTTTTTTTGGGTTTTCCTTTTGAATTCGGGTTGGTTTACTGGCTTTACTAGGCTGCAGTAAAGCAATCTTAGCTTAGTGACCCGCATTGGCAACCCATAAGAGGATTGAACAGTTCTGTAGCTATAGGACCTGAGGAACTGATGCAGCCCAACAAGAGGAGATACAGGAATAGGAGGACATGTTAAAGGAACTTTGCAAAGTGTCTTGTTTCTGCAAGATCTTTAACATGAAAAACAATCCTCGTAGTGAGACAACCCCTTTAAAACTGAATACTAAATCAAAGAATATTGAGTTGAATTGCATATCTGCAGTTTTCTGTGTTTACCTAGACTGCAAGCTGTAATCTGTAAGTTTTCTCTCTAAGAATTTTTTTTTTTTTTTTTTTTTTTTTCTAAACCAGGATCGAGTAACTTTCAGAAGAATAATTCTGAAAAACAATGCCAAAAAAAGGAGGATGTATGAGATTTCATGAATCGTCCCCCGTTCTAAAGTCTTAGAGGTAGGCCTGGCTGCCCCGGGCACATTCCCTCAGTAATTTTACATTCTGTCTTTGTTATATGTATATTTTTTTTCCAGCCTTCTGAGCGAATGAAAATAGTTGATGTAATAGGTGAAAAGAATTATAAAGATGGAGACCGCATTATAGCACAGGTGAGCGCTGTTCATCCCTGCACCACATTTGTGAGCATCAGACATGAAATAATTGTGTGACGTTAACAATTGTATGTTCTGTTTTTTCAGGGTGACAAGGCAGACTGCTTCTATATTGTGGAATCGGGAGAAGTAAGAATAATGATGAAAAGCAAAGTAAGCTATGGCTTTTGTAATGAGACAATGAACACAATGAAAATTGGGTTTTCTGTCCTCACCGGAAAGAAAACATTGTAATAAATGTCAGAAGAAGACATGTACAATACACCCTTTCTAAGAGAAGTTTGGTATGAAGCAGGGTTCCAAGTGGTGACCCATCTGGATTGAATTTAGTCTTGTTTCCATATGTGACTAGCCCCACTGCTGCTGTTTGTATTGCAGCTGTAACCAAGTCAAAAATATACTCGATACACAATCAGTGCCCCCCCCCCGGGGAAAACGAGAAACTGGTGAGAGGTAGATGCTGTTTCCTTCTGTGTTTAAAGAGCCTTCAATCAGGGGCGTAGTTAAAGATTTATGGGCCCGGTGCATAAACTACAGCTTATGGGCCCCCTGCTTCCAGACAGGCTGTGGACCAATACTTTTCAACAATAGGTTCCCTACTTGGCATGGCGGGTGTCTGCGATGTAGTGCGCTGCAGAAAATTATTTCTATTAAAAGGAATTGTCCCATGGAAGAAAATTCATGTCAAATGGAGCCAAAGAAAAACAGGTTATACAGCCAAAGCGCCTGTTCCCTCTTGCTCCCTCCCACTCAAATAAAAAAATGTTATGAGGTGAACAGGAAAAAAATGCAATTGTGCCTTTTGTTTTATGGGTTTAGCTTTTTTTTTCGGAGTTTTTGCTGAACAGTTTGACGTGTTTGTAACCTGTGGGTGTCAGTAAAAAGGCTGCATTATCACCACTATATAGTGACTAATACCACCATAATGTTACTGACCAAGACCAATAATAACAATATACAAAGACCAGATAACACCGCCATGACCACATCCTACCACCATAAACGGTTTGAATAATATGAATATAAACCATTACACTGAGACCACTATTGTGGTGCGTCCCCACGGCCACGGAGGGGAGGAGGGGGGGTGGACGGCTCTTCTCCACGATGAGCGGAGAAGAGCCCTCCCACCTCCCATTGAGAAGCACATATTCCGTCCGCTGGCGGCAAAACCGTGCAGTGGGGACTGCTGCATGGGTTTTCCATAGAGCACAATTGTGCTCATTTTCGGCCGGTTTTTCAGGCAGTCTGAAAAACCGCAAACCGGCTGAAAAACCGGCCGAAAACCCGTGCAGTGGGGACATGCCCTTACCCCCATATAGTAACCATATAGTGGTAGATAGCATTTGTACACAGACTCTGCATCTGTATAAGTGATATCAGGGCAGTTAAATTTAGGGACTAACAGGAGACGTCTTATTGGAGTCGTTTTCTTTCCGTTTTCTTTCTCCATCCGGTCCAGACTACCATGATGACTTCACCTGGCCATTAATCCCTACAGAATTTACCACACAAACACGTTAGACTGCAAAGAGTGAAAGTGCCCCCATTTGTGCCACCAGTAGGTAGGAACACACTCCATATAGTAGACAGCTGTCCCAAATTAGACAGGCGGATAGGAAGACGCTTCTATTAGGTAGGTTAGACCTTAAAAATTTGTCAGATAAGTAGTTAGACTCTTCCTATTAAGTAGGTAAAGTCTCTCTTCAGTATAGGGCCCCTTTTAGTGGGTAGATGGGGGCCCCTTGTGGTAGGTAGGTGGGTAGATGGGGGCCCCCTGTGGTAGGTAGGTGGGTAGATGGGGGGCCCCCTTGTGGTAGGTAGGTGGGTAGATGGGGGGCCCCCTTGTGGTAGGTAGGCGGGTAGATGGGGGCCCCTTGTGGTAGGTAGGCGGGTAGATGGGGGCCCCTTGTGGTAGGTAGGCGGGTAGATGGGGGCCCCTTGTGGTAGGTGGGCGGGTAGATGGGGCGCGCTTGTGGTAGGTGGGCGGGTAGATGGGGGGGGGCAGGTAGTTGGGGCCAGTTATGGCACCTCCCCCTTATGAACTTTTGACGTCGGCTGATGCGGGTCGTTCGTCTGCAGCAACGTCTTTTGGCTTCGCTGCAGACATTGGAGTTTGCGGCGCCGCAGCTGCGCTGCGGTTGGGACTGTACTACACAGCCCTGATCCCAGAGCATTTCCTGCAGGCACCGGGGAGCGGAGGAAACCTCCGCAACCCGGTGCTTTAACCCTTTAATTGCGCTACGGTAACGCACCGCAGAAATCAAAGGGTTCCCCTGCCCTGTCGGGTGATTGGAACACCCGGTGACCCGACAGAGCTCGGGGAACAGCTGCACAGTCAGCCCTGGGGACCTAGAGTGGCCCCAGAGCTGTCTGTGTACTAAGCCAGTGACCAGGACGCACTGTGTGCTGTCCTAATCACTGCCTGTTTCAATGTGACACAGATTAGAATGTATTAGCAGATATGAATTTGCGAATACATTATTAAGTGTAAAAAAAAAAAATAAATAAAAAAAAAAATGTAAAACAGTTCTCCCTTCAGGGGATTAAAAAAGTGTAAAAAAAGAATAAAAAAAAATAAATATTTAAATATTGCATAAATTAAACACACAAAAACCCTACACAGATTGGGTATCCACACGACCGTAATAACCTGTAGAATTAATCTAACAAGTTATGTGTGAAATGTGAATGGTGTTAAAAAAAAAAAAAAAAAACAACTTTATTAAAAAAAAATAAAAAAAATACTGCAATTATTTATAAGTGAACTTAAACTATTCTCCCATGAAGTACAACGTGTCTCGAATAAAACGAGGCCTCATACAACTCCGTCATTGAAAAAATAAAAAAAGTTACAACTGTTGAAACGCAAGGAGGCAAAAACTATATACATACTATGTATGTAACCTTTGATAACTTTCCAATGTGCAGGTATAATGCACGCTTTTGATAAATGTGCGCCAAGACTGAACTAGTTTCTGGTGCTTTACTTACTAGTTATTCATTTATAGGGAATGTTGTTCTTTCGGAAGTAACAGTTCCATAGTTTTGCAATCTAGTGATATGAATTTACAGTCCATTGGTTCTGGGTTATATAGGAAGTGTGGATCCACTTCCTTCAGCTGTAAGGAGGATTTTGGAGAAGAGGGATCTGGAGCAATGTACATAGCAAGTATATTTTAATACACAAATACAAAAAATAGAAAAGGCTCTACATATTTTTTGCTTTTCTGTTAATCCTGGCAATTTTAAGCATTTTATTTGTGCAGAACAGTGAACCCCGTAAATGAAATAATGGTGCAGTGGTTTTTTTTTTTCTCCCCCATGTTCCACTCCACATAGAATCCCCTCACCGTCCCAGTACATTATATGGTACGGTCAATGACACCATTAAAAAGTACAACTTGTTCTGCAAAAAAGCCCTCATGCGACTATGAAGACGGAAAAATAAAAAAGTTATGGCTCTCATAAGGCCAGGAGGAAAAAATTAAAGCGAAAGATCTGGAAATTGCTGCATCGCTAAGGGGTTAAATGAAGGGAGAGGGGGCTCTGCAAAAAAAAAAAAAAAAAAATGCAGCATAATTGGCCAGTCTATAAAAATGTGTGTACTGATGGAAACTATACGGCCCACAAATTAAGCAATTGAAATTAAAATCTAGAATCTGAAAATGAAGATGCATGAGGGGAAAAAAGTTAGTAAAACTTAACATAAAGCATTTGCATTATACAGGACATCCTCGACTTACACCGTTCCGACTTACCGTCCACTAGTTACAAACGGAGGCTTACGGGGTTTGCTGGCACTTGTAGTTCCATGTTCCACAGGAGATAGTAGTTGTGGAATGACAAGCAGCACATGAGGTGAAAATAAGGTGAAACCTTCTTAACGGGCACAGACGGCAAAACAAATGTAAAAACCCTTCCCTTCACTATCCAAAGCAACAACAAAAAACTTTTGTGCTGGAGTTACATTTAATAAATATACATGCTCTGTCAAATTCAACTTAAGAACAAACCTACAGTCCCTATCCTGTTCGTAACCCGGGGACTGAGTGAAATTGATATCGGCAGTTAAAAAAAAAAAAAAAATACAACTTGTCCTGCACAGACAAACCCTCACTCATACTGCTAGAAAAAGAGAGGAAGTCAGAACGCCAGACCTGGTAATGTGCATGGGAACTTACCGTATATACTCGAGTATAAGCAGAGTTTTTCAGCACAAAAAATGTACTGAAACATCCCTCCTTGGCTTATACTAGAGTCGCTGTCGGCACTCGGGCGCTGCGATGTCCGTGCGCCGACAGGGACGCTTCAGTTATATGCGACTCCTCAGGGAACGCATATAACTGAAGGCTGAGTACCTGACAGCATCCGGGCGCCGTGGTGGCCCAGGCGCTGTCAGTGACTCCTCCTCCTCCTCCTCATGCAGGTGAAGAGATACCACTGCGGAGCAGAGAGCGAGCGCTCCATGCTCCGCAGTGGACTCCGAGCGGCCGCAAACTCGTGGCCGTCCGGAGTTTCCGGTACAGGCAGCGTGTGTCATCCTGTGCCGAGAAGAGCGCCCGGGAGACGGAACAGCGGGGATCCAGGTAAGTGGTTGTCTTTTGTTTTAAAACCCTGCATATACCTGCCTATAGCCTGCCCAGGGGGACCTATACCTGCCTATAGCCTGCCCAGGGGGACCTATACCTGCCTATAGCCTGCCCAGGGGGACCTATACCTGCCTATAGCCTGCCTAGGGGGACCTTATACCTGCCTACTATTAAGCCTGCCTAGGGGGACCTATACGCTATAGCCTGCTAGGGGACCTATACTGCCTATAGCCTCTAGGGGGACCTATACTCTATAGCTGCCTAGGGGGACTAACCTCCCTATAGCCTGCCTAGGGGGACCTATCCTGCCTATACCCTAGGGGACCTATATGCCTGCCCTAGGGGGACCTATACCTGCCTATAGCCTGCCTAGAGGGACACTATACCTCCCCTATAGCCTGCCTAGAGGGACCTATACCTGCCTATAGCCTGCCTAGGGGGACCTATACCCTGCCTATAGCCTGCCTAGGGGGACCTATACTTGCCTAAAAGCCTGCCTAGGGGGACCTATGGGCCCACTCCCCCTATAGCCTGCCTAGGGGGGGACCATCGCCTGACCTATAGCCTTGCCTCCAGGGGGCACCAATACCCGCCTATAGCCTGCCTAGGGGCACCATACCGCCTTAGCCTGCCTAGGGGGACCTATACCGCCTATAGCCTGCCTAGGGGGGGGACCTATACCCGCCTATAGCCTGCCTAGGGGGGGGACCAAGCCCCCTATAGCCTGCCTAGGGGGGGGGACCAATGCCCCCCTTAGCCTGCCTAGGGGGGGGACCAATGCCTGCCTAGGGGGGGGGGGGGGGGGCCCAATACCCGCCTATAGCCTGCCTAGGGGACCATCTCTATACCCGCCATATAGGCTGCCTAGGGGCACCAATTCCCGCCTATAGGCGGCCCTCCCCATAGGGGCACCTATACCCGCCTATAGGCGGCCTAGGGGCACCTATACCCCCCTTTATAGCGGCCCTAGGGCCTAACCCTCGCGGGGCACCTATACCCGCCTATAGGCGGCCTAGGGCACCTATACCCGCCTATAAGGCGGGACCAAAGTGGAGGGGCACCTATACCCGCCTATAGGCGGCCTAGGGGCCCCTCTGCCCGCCTATCGGCGGCCGAGGGGCACCTATCCCCGCCTATAGGCGGCCTAGGGGCACCATAAAACCCGCCTATATAGGGCGGGCCCTAGGGGCACCTATACCCGCCTATAGGCGGCCTAGGGGCACCTATACCCGCCTATAGGCGGCCTAGGGGCACCTATACCCGCCTATAGGCGGCCTAGGGGCACCTATACCCGCCTATAGGCGGCCTAGGGGCACACCTATATACCGCCTATTGGCGGCCTAGGGGCACCTATACCCGCCTATATAGGGGGGGCCCCCATAGGGGACCATCCCGCCTATAGGCGGCCTAGGGGGACCAATACCCGCCTATAGCCTGCCTAGGGGGGGGGGGGGGGGGACCAATACCCCCCTATGTAATTTTATTGGTATCTATTTTTATTTTTAAAATTCACCAGTAGCCACTGCGTTTTCCACCCTAGGCTTATACTCGAGTCAATAAGCTTTCCCGGTTTTTGTGGTAAAAGTAGGTGCCTCGGCTTATACTCGGGTCGTTTTATACTCGAGTATATACGGTAGATAAATTTCTTAAAGAGAAACTAAAACTTACAATAATACATGTAAAAGTCACATGTTGCTTGTGAAAACATTTTTTGATGATGCTATCCTTTTAAGTAGATGTCTTGATGCTGTTGCAGGCCACAAACCTCCTGAGCAAGGTACTGTGGACTGTCTCAGTGCTGTATAATGATGAATAGAATTACTTTCAGATCCCTTTTCTGACTGCTGGGATGCTGCTTGGCTTTTAGTATTAGGTGGGACTGAAAGGGGTTTTCTCACTACAATGATTTAGCTTTTAACATGTAGGGACAGGAAATTGAAGACTTGATTTTTCTTTGGAATGGAGATAAAGATTTTGTCACCTCTTAGGGCGTGTTCACGCAACTTATTTGGACGAGGTTTTCGGAGCGTTTCGTCACCCAAAACCTCGCCTGAAACACGCTTCTTCAGAAGAGGTTTTAGAGGCATTCCCGGCGAGGTTTTGGACGAGGTCTTCACCCATACAAATGAATAGCCAGGACAAAAACCGTGCCAAAAACCGAATTGACATGACACTTTCCAAAGAAGCGTGTAAAAATCTCATAGTGTGTGAACTACAATGAGGTTTTACATAGGTATCAATGAAATGAACTAGGGGCGTTTTGGGCGAGGAAACGCTCTGAAAACCTCGTCCAAATAAGCTGTGTAAACATGCCCTTAGGCTATGTTCACACAGCTTCATTGCGGCACGTACAGTACTGCCACAATTACGCCATGTGCTTTGGGAGTCGTGCTTTCTGTGGTTATGACTGTCTGTCATGCACCTTTCCCTGTTCTGTTATCTCCCATTGTTCTAAGCTGCTGTCACGGTCTGTCCATGGTGGGTCACCTCCTGCAGAGTCTTATCTCTAGTAACAGATTTTGAAAGCTTCTCATTTACCGAAGTAAACACTTTACACACTTTAGAGCTCTGTAGCCGGAGTACTATACTTTATGAAATTAAATGCTGAGAGAACCTCTTTAATCCTTCACAGGATATTGAAAGACTAAAAATCTAGACATTAACCTTTCACCTGCACCTCTTGTTGAGGGGATCGAACAATGTGACCATAAGGCTATGTTCACATGGCGTAATTGCGAGGCATACATTGTACGAGCGGGGAGAGGAGGCGTAATCCATAGTTCTCTGAGAACTGTGGATTACCGTAATTTCGACGCGCATCTCGCTCCTATTAGAGCACAAATACGACGTGAAATGCGTGCCGAAATTACCCCTTGTGAACATACCCTAAGGGGCGGACATTCGCAGTCAAGTATAAGATTTTATCAATGACTTGTCTGAAGCTATTCGCTAGCCTTCCCCTTCCACTGGTGCTGAGACCACTGCAGTCATATGACCATAAGAATCTGACACTTAGGATATGTTCACATGGCATCTTGTGGTGCATACTTGTGCGCACCACAAGACGCCGTGTGTTTAGAAGAACGTGCTGATTAGCGCGTTCTGCAAAAGCGCAAGAGTGGGGGGGGGGGGGGGAGACGGCGGCCCCCGACCAGCCGGCCCCATTTACTTTTATTATCCCTGCTGTGTATATACCAGAAAAAAGTGACATTTCTGCTGGCTTTTAACACGCGGCAGGGAAGACGGCAGGTAAGCATAGCACTCTGAGAACTATGATTATCGTCATTACAGGACGTGTTTCAGGGCACAAATACGCCCCGAAATGCGTCCTGAAAGACACCGTGTGAACATACCCTTGAGCTACTCACATGATCAGTGATCACAGTAGTGGGATTGGGAGGCAGACCTCAGTCACTTGGCCCTGTGCTGATATGTTACTGTGTAGAAAATAACTACAGAACTTCCTGTGACTGGGGGCTACAACAGGCGATTGGTGCAACTTTTGACAGCAAGAATAATTTGGTGCATTCATTACTTGTAATAAAATGAATGGTCAGTATTTTTTGCTTTTCAGATAGTCATGCATTCTGGATTCTATGGCAGTAAAATTTCTCTGAGAGCACCATAAAGGTGTAGGGAGACTTGCAGTTCCTGCAGTGCTCAATGGGAAAATCAAATGTGCAAATAAGTTGTAGGGAAGAGAGCTAGGTTAGAGTTCCTTTTGGTCACGCCTGACCCATAAAAGAACTTAAATCCTAACTGGTTAAGCCAGGATGGTAATTTGCAATGAGGAACAGTCTACCATCTCCAGACAGCTGTTTTGGGCAGAGTTTAAAAGAGTAAGGGTATGTTCACACAGCGTGTTGGGTCCATGTGAACATACGCTTTTAGATGCGTGTTTGGGTCCGTCTAGATGGACCCAAACACGCATCTAACAATGAGCAGTGTGATTTTACACTGCTCACAATGTAAAACACGTATCGGCGTTCACATGTTACCGCCGTTGCTTGTTACATTGCGTCTTTCGGATCAGTTCCAAGAATTGACATGTCAATTCTTGGTCCAAAAGACGCAGCAGTAGCCCTATAATAAACTATAGGTGCAATCCTGCTGCGTGTTGGATACGTGTTGGATCCGATCAATGCTACGTTTTTCGATGCAATTTTCGGATAAAACACAGATCCAAAATCGGATCCAAAAACGTGGTGTGAACATACCCCAAGACCCTCATTAGGGAGCTCTAAAGTGTCTTGCTGTGGAGTACCCAATGAGATGTTAATAAAAAAATTGTAATGCTTCATTTCTTTTGTGGTTGTGCTGCCATGTTGCTCTACAGATGATGGCTGATCACTGAGGATCCAGCAATCAAGACCCCAAGTGATTAGCTTCTTGTCAGGGGCATTGCCTAGCGAAGAGGACTGCAAGAGAATAAAACTGATTTTAAGGGTACATGCACACAAAATAGATTAGCTGTCAAAAAATCCGCATGAAAGGTTTATATGTAGATTTTAGTACTGGTTTTACCTACTCCCATTAAAGTTAGGGTAGGAAAATCTGCAAATTAGTCGCATGTTCATTCATACTAAGGTTCTTGCTATACAGCTTGGGGAAGGGCGATGTCCTATATTTGAGTTGTGTAGAATTCTAGTCTGATCGGCATCTGTTTAGACTTATTGGCAGCAGACTAGATGTACATAGAATAGTTCATAATGTCTCTTTAATTTTCCTAGAAACAGAGATAAGTGGAAACAGAATAAACTGAGCTATCCGAGGAGTCTTCTGTTTTTTTTCTTTTCATCTTACAAAATCCCTAAATACCAAGTTGTTTTGTGCCAGAAACTGATGTCGGATGTAGGGCACTTTATTTGTTCCCAGACACTGTGCGGTGCCATTCAAGATTGTAACATTCTGTCCTTTTCTTGTAGACAAAGACTGGCCAAGAAAGCAACCAGGAGGTGGAGATCGCTCGGTGTAAAAGAGGACAGTATTTCGGTGAACTTGCTCTTGTTACCAACAAGCCTCGTGCTGCCTCTGCGTATGCTGTACACGACGTCAAGTGTTTAGGTAAAAAGTGGGTGGAAAGTTACATCTACACACAATCATTTTAGGTCCTTCTTCCATGATTAAGATAACATGCAGAGAAAGTCCTTTGTACTGTGTAAAAAATAAAAAAAATTTAGAACACGGTTTCCCTATGTTCTGACAGGACTTCAGCCTTGTCAAGGAGATTTTTGTTCCACACAGATGAAGGGCTGTTTTCTTCTTAATTTGCAGGGAGAAAAAAAAAAAAAAAAGGGTGGAACATCTATGCACTATGTAAAATTTAACAATCCTTTAGAGACATCCTCAGCTATAATGCACTGCTCAGATTATAGAACATGCAGCTTAGTACATCGGGGTTATAAGAGAAACTGCTCTTACTGCTATGTCTGGAGATTCTGGAGCTATTTAACAAAGTAATGATTAGTATTGTTTGGGCTAGTTTGGCCGTTTTTAGAGTTTTGGGAATATTGTGTGACCAGTCGTTTCCCTCCTTTTTTTTTTTTTTTTTTTTTTTCCATCTGGTGCACTTACCAGCATAATTTGGGCCGGACTACAGTCTGAAATGCAACATTGGTATTGATTGGAAGAGGGACGAAGGGTTTCTGCTCTGTCTATTGCAGTGAAGATCACTGCAGTCGGCATCCCCTGAAAATGACTGATATCGGGGCACCGTACCTGCCCAGATACCAAAATCCTAGGTCGCATTTGTGTGGTGTTTTCTGTATGTCAGTTATGTTTAATGATCTTTTCTCTTTTTTTAGTTATGGATGTGCAAGCTTTTGAGCGATTGCTCGGACCCTGTATGGACATTATGAAGAGAAACATCACACATTACGAGGAGCAGCTCGTGGCATTATTTGGTTCTAGTATGGACCTCCTTGATCCAGGAAAATAGGCACCTTGTTACCTTAGTGCCTTCTCTGTTCAAGACACAGACCGCAGCCTCCTGTCAGCTATACAACACAAGGGACAAAGAGTGCAAAATGAAGCAGTCAATGCTGCTGTTGTCTTGGGCATTTCTGTTTTTTTTTTTTTTTTTTAATTTAGGAAACAAATTACAAATGGGAGCGTTCAGTACCAGAGGCCGGGGTAGAAATCCAAGCTGCGCGATCATTTTGCTGCTGAGATCCAGTTATTAGACCATCTAGAAACGTGCCTTTAATTTTTTAAAATAACAAATTCTGTCCTGCTTCAGAATGGCAGGTTGCAGTCTCAGAATAACATCCCGACGGTCCCCAGCTCTTCCTTGTCCCTATATGGTTGTTAGGCGTGCTGAAGTTAAGCTTTGTGGCTTTCTGACTTTCATAGGTATAACCCTCAAATTCTTCTCCCCACTTTACACCTTGATTCTGATTGTCCAGTTCTAATGGGTTATGTCCATGTGACTCTTCCTATCCTGTATTTTAATGGCCTTGATCATAAATGCTGAAATAAGATCCTCTTTACATCATCTTCTTTAGCAGTTTTAGCAATGTAGTTGAAATGTTTAAAATTTTAGAAGTCATCAGTTTAGCAAACCCTCCGAGGCCTGAAGGGTTCACGTAAAAGCAACCTGTAAGAGTAAACCTGAATTTTTTCTTTACATATAGTGTGTGTATAGTGGCCATTTTCCACTCTGTAAATGTGAACGACAGTCGTGTGGCCGCAACCGATGTGACCTTTTGATTAGACTCTTTAGTTTGTGTCACTTGGTGGGGATCCTGCATTCCAGTGGAGCACAATGATGGCTCTGTTCATCCTTCAGGGGCTGGCGTACTAGTTTTAGAACACTTTTAACCTGAACATATTTATTAAAGTTAGATTGATAGCTTCCCCTCAAGTATTCCTTATCCCTAGTTTTCATACAGTATGCATTTTACCTGTCAGAATGTTACTAGGTTTTTTCACTGCATTCCTTTTTTTTTTTTTTTCGCATTTGGGTCAAATCAATTTATTCTTTCATAGAAATAAACTGGCATTTTTTGCGTCATGCCCTCATACTGTGCAGTATTCCTAGGTGGCTTATAATCCCTCCCCCACTGCTGATTCTCAATGTGGGTCTACAGGTTGTGTTTGGATACTGCAGTTACAGAATAGTCACTAGTTTATTTACCACTAAAATCAAGGTGGAAAGGCTCCTAATGACAAGAGGCTCATCGGTTTTGTTTGTTTTTCTTTTTTTTTTCTAAATACGAACTTACCCCATAATAGGGAAATCAGGGACACCTTTCCCAGTGTTTTGTTACTCTTCTTTTATGGTATGGCTCCCTCTTCATGTTTCTAAGCTGCCTGACTGCTTTTTACTATTTCTCCCCTCGTGCCTTATTCAGACTCTTATGAGCCTTTCTATTTGTGTGTTGGGCTTTTTCAGGATTTAACTTAGATGGCAGCCACCTAGCGCATGTAGTACTGAAAATGCAGTCCTAGAATGCAGGACTCCATACGCTCTCCATGAGAACCTATGAACAGTATTAAGGTACATGGTGAGCATAGGCTGCACCACTCTCTACTCCATCTTGTTCAGACGATGTTTCTCCTAGCATAAGATGTCATGTGTTTGAAGGTTTGATCGTGGCCTAGAGATATTAGCTTGTCCTCCAACTGGGGGTTCCCCAACTCCAGTCCTCAAGACCCACCAACAGGTCATGTTTTCAGGATATCCTACAAAATGCACTGACCATAATTACATCACCTGTGCAATACTAAGGAAAGCCAGAAAACGTGACCTGTTGGTGGGTCTTGAGCACTGGAGTTGGGGACCCCTGCTCCAACTAATGAAACTGTGGACGTTAGTCTGGGGTTTGCCAACAATCTAATAAGGAGGACCTCTGTTCTGTGATGCAACCTGTCACCTCTCTAATGCCCAGACTTTAATGCAATGAATGAAATCATTATTAGCTGTGGCTGAAGATAGTATTTTCTGTCTGTAGCCAGCTTACCTCTCCAGTTGAAGGAACATCTGGTTAAGGTGACACTTTGTCATTTTTTGCCTGAATAGCTCCTTTATGAAAATCCAACATTCCCATTTGATTCAAATGTAATGTGCTACTTAAAATTAACCTTGTGCCCCAGAATACTTCAGCCATCGCTCCTTCATGCTAAATGTGCTGCATTTGCAGTGCTTTCTGTTTGAGGGTTTTTTTTTTCCCCCCATCCTTGCAGATATGTAATCTTAATGGGGGATATGATGGCTACAGAAACACAAGAGGTCAATAAAGAGAACTCAGCAGCAAAGTGTCTATGGGGGAAGTATCAGTCGTTCCAAATCTTGCTTGTAGTCTTGCTGTCGGTGAAAGGAGCTTTTCCTCCCCTCCCCCTTATCCCTTCACAAATGTCCTGGCCGACCGTAGTTCTGTTTTTATGTCACGGCACAGATTTCACTTTTTAACTATTTAATATATAAAGTTTGCTCTTCTTGAAACACAAACTGTTCTGCACACTTAAAAATACAAAAAAAAGAAAAAAATTCAACTTTTGAATGTCACCTTTCATTCTTTTCCGGTTTCCAAATGAAATTGTGATTATTATTTTTTTGTTATTGACATATATCTAAACCAGTTTTGCCAAAATAGATTTTTTTTTTCCTTTTAAATATCAGATTTTTGGGGGGTTAAAATTCCATTCAGCTTCAATCTTGCAGCATAGTTTTTCTGTTTTTATGTTGCAGGATGTTCTTTAGTTTGTCACATTGATTATTTTTTTTATTTTTTGCTCCTTGAGGCCTTCCTTTTGGTTTATAGCGATAGTTTTAGTTCACGCTACAGGGCTATATTGAGGAATGCCTGGGATGGTCCGTGTCTCTTGCATTCCGTAATCTAGTGTGCGTTTTAAGGAAAAAGTGAAAATGCACTATTCTGTTTTTACCCCAGTTTGCTTATACCAACACACAACTGACTTTCTGCCTAAAAGAAGCTACCTCAAGGTGTTCAAGTGCTTTGCAAATTTCTTTCACCTGTGATTGCGCCCCATGTGTTACTACTGGTCGTCTTTGTGTTGCATCAAAACGTACCTGTCATTAGAGCACAATGAAGGCGACCATTTTGTTTCATGCACCATTATTTGGCTCGAGTTGCCAGCCTTATCACCAGCAAAGGCTTCCCTGTATGGTTCTCGGTTTAAGCTGTTAGTTGATGCAGTTCTTTCCTTGTTGCCCTTTAAAGGTGTAGTCGAGGTTTAGAAAAAGCACCCCCTTGTCCCTTGGTTGTGTTATTGCAATGTAGATGAAATGCAATACGAGACAACCCATGGGCAAGTGTGGGTGCTGACTTTGGAAGAAAGTAGCCATGTTTTTCTGAATCTGCACTGCCCAATTAAATTGCTGTCCGGTTGTTAAAAAGTGACAATTCCCAACGTGACTGTCGGTGCATGCTGAGAGTTTGATAAGAGGCAAAAGTTGGAGACCACCGTCTTAAACGGCCTATAAACAAGGAACTTCAGGGCACTTTAGTCTCTAAAAAGTAAAAAAATCTGTGGGGTTATTGCACCTTCCTGCCTCGCTCTGGACTGTTCAGATGGTAGAGGTCTGCAATTTTCAGTATACCCTAGTTTAAAATCCTCCAAGGGTCCCCACCCCTCTATTTTTGTTACTGGAATATCTTGATTGTACATGTAACATTTTTATACTGCTGTGACTTTCTGCAGCAATTGGCTGCTTTGCTGTCACACGACCATCATAACATGGACCAGTGGGGAGGCATGAAGGCCTGGTTACAAAGTTTTGAAGGGGTACAGAATAAACTTTAAATAGTCTTGGATAACCATTTTTAAGGCATCCGTTGCAATTAAAAGGACCGAGTCCTAGGAGATTAATGGCTGAAGTTGTCCACTCCCACAAAGTGGCTGCCTACACAATGTGCATGTGACAGATCCACTTAGAAAAAAAAAAAGAATTGGTTCTGTTCTTGAATTTCCTTGTCCTTTGCACTCCAACAGTATTTACAAGAGAAAGGAGAGAAGTTATTAGAGAACCATCAGTATTGAACTTCCTGCGCGTCACATGACCCACTCCTTTCAATGGGATTTCTGCGATTTACGTTTTATTAATAAATGGCGAAATTCTTATCTAGATATCTTGTATTTAGTCTTATTCAACTACTCATCTTTTCTATTTACAGCTGCAATCTGATCCAATACACTACACTGTATGACATATTCTGTCTTTTTTTTAAATATTGGGTACGAGATTGCTCTTTGTGTATGGCTGTCCACCATTTTATCACACATTTGAGTATGCAATGTTTGATTGTTTAAAATAAAGAAAGATGACAATTTAGGATTTTGTGCTTTCTCCCTTTACCTCTTAACCCTTTTGCTAATAAGGGGCAATACTGATGATTCATGTATCCATAAGGCCTAGCTCATGTTTTCATTGGAGGTTCAGGTCATGTAGGCAGCAGTGGAGCTGGTCTGAGGCTATGTTCTCACGGCTTATTTTGGGAAGAATTTCAGTCCGTAATTCGTGCCATACTGCGCGAATTATGACTGAAATCCGTCCCAGTCATTACAGTAATACACAGTTCTCATAGAGAACTATGGATTCAGTCTCCTCTCCCCAATTGCGAAATGCGGGGAGAAAGTGACATGTCAATTATTCACGGCGGGATCCACCCCGCCCCCGCTGCACAGGGCGTAATTGCAGGCAAAATCCGTCCCCGCAATTACGCCGTGGATAAGCCGTGTGAACATAGCCTAAGAGGAGCACCAACGTTGTCTGATCTTCATTTATAGAAAAATAGGACTGCAAACTGTGCTCATTTGTCTTTTTTTTTTTTTAAATCTGTGCCAGAGGCTCCTAATGGAACTTCTGGTATAGATGTGAACTTGGCCTAATGGGGATCTGGCATGTGTACAAAAATCTATCCAAGCCGGAGGAAAGTAGAAGTGGAGCAGTACCCTGAATCAAATGATCAGATTGAAAACAAACATGGTGGATTTATCCTACAGATGTCAATGGGGAAAAAGTAATGCTGTTGGTTGGCCCTAAAACAAGCATATAGACACCTATTTGGGATGGATATGCACAGTATAAAGGCAGTATAATCGAGGACCCTGCAGCTCTGTACTATAGAGCCTAGGCAGTGCATGAAGTATTGTGCTGCTGTATGTGATCTGTAATTGGCAATGTGTTTTTGTATGTGAGGTCTAGAGTTGGGCAATAGCTCAAATAACCGTAAGAAACCACTACCTCTTACTGAAACTGGAGTAGGTCTATACAGGGCTGTGGAGTGGGAGCCCATTTTGGTGAGGTCGGAGGTGTTACAAATTGGACCGATTCCCAAGATATATAATTGGTACAATTAGTTCAATGCTGTGTAAAGAGCAAGATGTATTCGGTCTTGCCAGTGTTGCTACTCCCATATCTTCAGCTAATCAGATGAGGAGTTTAACTTTGAAAAGTATTTGGATGACATGGAGTAGGCAAAGTGTTACTGCAGGGGAAAAATTCCGCTCCTATAGCAAACAAAATTTTTCATTTGCTTTCAAAGAACCGTTTATCAAAACTGACTGTGCCTGAGGCAATTCCTTTACACCCTGAAATTTTGGTCACTGCTTTGCCACCAACCCAAGTTAGAGTAGAAAGGCTGTTTTCTAGCCTTAAAATAATTAGATCAGATTTGAGGTCATCTATGAAGGAGGATCTGATGGAGGTGATACTATTTCTCAGAACAGACTCATAGACTTAAAGGGAACCTGTCACATGGTTTATGCCTCCCTTGCTGAGGGCAGCACAAGCTAGTGTCAGACCTGCTGTCCCCAGCGCTGTGTCCCTTATTATGTAAGATGCAGCAGTTTTAGAGCATTTACCCCTTAAATCTTATTCATGAGCAGGTGTTAACTCCACCCACCAAAGGCTAGCTCCACCCACTGAGGTTATTCACATGTTTCTACCTATTCAAAGTAATAGGTTTCAGTTGAGGTGGGCGGGGCTAGCCTCCGATTGGCCGGGTTTGAAAAAACGGACACTCTGAAGGACTCTTCGAATGACTCTTCTGGATGAAAACTGCAGATTTGAGCATTAAATACACGACAACTACAGCATCTTACAGAAAAAGGGACACAGCACTGGAAACAGCAGGTCTGACACTATCTTGTTCTGTCCTCAAGCAGGGGGGCAAAAACTGTGACAGGTTCTCTTTAACAAATGTTATTCAGGACGTTTTTGTTAAACTGTGTTTTTTCACTGCAGAGTTTTGCATATTTGCAAAGTTTTGTGTACTAAAGTCGTATCCAATAAATATATTTTACACTGACAAGCAAAAGGGTAACAATGTTTTGAACTTATGACTTTCAGGCTCCATCCAGTACAGCTTTAAACGTGAGACTACCATAATTTCATAGACAATCATCTTGAATGTCTTATACGTAACTTTGACCTGCAACTATTTAGCATATGCTTAGTTCTGCAGATTCTTGTCAAGTAACTGCATTGTTACTGGTTTCCTCCGGGTCGTGGGACAATCTTTTTCTTATATACTACAAATTACAACCTGTTCTCGCATTCCCTAATAGCTCAGTTTATTAGACCGATTCCCAAATGAAAAGTCACCGGTTTGAGCAGCCATGAAGATTTCCCAAGAAAAGAGAAGCTGCATCATCCAGCTCATTGATGGTGGTCTCTTGGCCAAGAAAATTGCTAAACTGCATTATAGGAGTGGCATGACAGCTGGAAGTCCATCCATTCATTCAAAAGTCAAGAGGTGGACATCCAAGCAAAATATAGTCAAAAGTTTTTCTCATTACAAGGGTTTTCGTTTGACGCGACAGCCAGCAGTGGAGGCGGCTCGTAGGATTCGTAAGAGTTAGATCAGACGTCCATGCAAGCACCATGTCACACGCATTACAAAAGTATGCAATGGTGGTCCGAAAAAAGGTGAAGCCTCAACGTCAATCTTGTCCTAACATGCATTGGCTTGAGTTTGCAAAAAGGTATGAAAAATAGAAGATGAGACAAAAGTCGATTGGGTCTGAGGATTAAAATGGTTTGAAGAATGGGTTAACAGATCGGAAAATATGAGAAAACTTAAAGTTTTGTTGAGGAAGCCTGAGGTAATTAGGGATGTTCAAAAGCAAAGATGTTTGATACATTGACCAGGTCGATGGTGATCTCATTGCTGAGCTATATGTGAGTGTCCTACAAGATGAGTCTCTTTGTACACTATAGTACTACAGATATGAAAAGGACAACATATTTTTCCAGAAAGATAACGACCCGAAGCATATATCAAGTTTGACGAAGAAATGATTCAATGACAATGAAGTAGAGTTGCTGTATTAATCTCCACCTCCTCCTCCGTCCCCAGACCTCAATCCCATCGGACACTTGTGGGTAGAGTTGAAGAAAAAGTGAGTCGACCGGTATGCACCAACATTGGGATAGTGTAGAAGAGACCTCGGATCAGATCTTGGTCAAGACATCACCGAATCTGATCGAGAGCATACCTAGAAGGACTCAACCAGTTTTGAAAGACAAAGGTGGGTTTACCAAATACTAACAAAATAAAAATTTACTTTTTGATTTTTAGGAGCAAAACAATAACAATGCAGTTACATGACAAGTCTGCAGAACTAAGCAGATGCTAAATACTTGCAAGTCAAATTTTTGTGTAAGATAGCTGAAATGATGGTAGTCTCATGTTCAAAGCTGTAGTGGATGGTAGGATACGGAGCTTGAAAGTCACAAGTTCAAAACATTGTTGCCATTTTGCTTGTCAGTGTATGTTCTGCCTAAATAGCTTTATTATTGTATCATAAGCATGATAAAATCTGATGTTACCATTTTACTACAGTGAAGTTATCACTTAAATATGCGCCATTCATGAGGGAATCTAGGTCGAAGCCAGGGAAATTAAGGAGTCTGATATTTTGGCTTACCGGCTCCACAGCCCTGCTTCAGAGACCTTTTTTAGTGGAGAAAGTTTTAAAAAAGAAAGGAAAATATTGCATATTCCATTAAACTATCCACACAATTTAGTGCAAATTTAACTGGAAAATCCATAGCTCTTCCATCCCATGTGCAAGTACTCAAAATTCTCTCTAGTATAAGGCTATGTTCACACGGCGTAATTACGGGCCGTGAGGTACACCCCGCAATTACGGCAGGTGTTCGGGAGTCGCTCTGATACCCGTGTACTCCCGCCCGGGGATGGGGGGGGGGGCGTGTTGGGGGACTGGCATCCTGCCGGCCCCATAGACTGTCATCACTCGCGGCTTGTATTCGCCACAAATAATTTACATGTCAGTTATCACCCCGCTCGTACAATACGATCGTATTGTACGAGCGGGGCGGGGAGGCGTAATCCATAGTTCTCTGAGAACTATGGATTACCGTATTTTCAGCACGCATCTCGCTCGTATTAGAGCGCAAATACGATGCTAAATGCGTGCCTAAATTTGACCGTGTGAACATACCCTAAGAATGCCATCCTTTTTGGCAGGGGTTGTAGTTGTTGGGGAAAAATATTAATACACATGGATCCTGCATATAAGAAGTCTATTCACATCTCTTAGGCTTTCTCATCTATTTTGATCACTGCACATTTTCTGATCACCATTGCCACATCTGTTGTACACTCTGTGTATTTTACACTCATGTGACAAAATATATATTTATTACAGCCATATAGCTGCAAAACTTTGCATACAGTTATGTCTTGGGCAGATGGGTGAATGATTACAGGTGTGGTCTGATTCGTCACTGGTTCCTGCCACAAGAGGGCATTAGCCCCTTACCGCTGCAGCCAGTCTTGACCTCCCTGACAGAGCCCCATTTTTTCAAATTTGACATGTCACTTAATGTGAGAATAAATGTTTGATACTTTTACCAATCCATGGGAGCATTTTCCCGTGCCACATTGTGCTTTAAGTTAGCAAGAAATTTTGGTCCATACAATCCTTTTTTTATTTGTGAAAAATGTAGTAAAAATTTGCCATTTTCAAAGTCTGAAAATTTCTGCGTGTAAGATAGTTATTCCACACCAAATAGTTTATAACTAGCATCTGTTATGTCTACTGTAGGTTGAAATCATTTTTTTTTAAGTCTTTATTTATGTATTTTTTTTTTTTTTTACACAACATTAGAGGGCTTCAAAATTTAGTAGTAATTGTTCATACTTTGAAGAAAATTTGCTTCCTCCCTCTGTCTGCGTTAGCTGCGGCCAGGGGTTATGCAGCATCGGGCCAGTAATGTAATATACTGCTGCGATCATGCGGGCCCTGCTTGAGAGCCCACATGATGTCCAGGACCTACCTGTACGTTCATTTGGAGCAAGTCACTTCTGGCTAGGATGTACAGGTATGTCCAATGTCATGAAGGGGTTAAAGTGCTTCCCTGGCTGCCCTGTAAAAAGGCTCGCAGAGGCGACTTGGACATGCTTCTGCAACACACTCAACCATTTTACCTTGTGGAAAAGCTTTCAGAGGGGACACATTATTGGACCGAGAGAAGCCAGGTGGTCATTTTGACATGCACGCCATCAACGCCTTCGTTGGCAAGCTATAAGTAGTGTAGAGAGTAGTTATGTGATGACACACACAGCAAACAAGCATACCACCAGTATAGAGGATTGTTAATCTAGCCTCCCAGTTTTGTTGTTCATGATCCAGAGAAAGCAAGCACCTTTGTTAATTTCAGGAAAAGCCCCTGCCCACACGAGGGTTGACTGCCTGACTTGGGGTGTATTCGTGATGTTGCGCTTCCCCCTAAGGGTATGCAAGGTCGGCTGGTAACCCCTGTCCACACAGGCACAGGGAGATCCATGGAGTGCAAGAGGATACTCCAACTCACCTACAACTTTGAATGGCCTATTGAGAGGTCTGTTTACCCACACTGGTGAAACAACTGCCAGCCCCATAGACTGCGACCAGTACCTCGTTGGTTATAAGATCGGTCCGTTCCAAACTTATAATAAGGCCAGGAACCAGCCCAGATCGTGAGATGGTATTCAAGACAACATACCCGCTCAGGATTAAAATGTAAAGATTTAATCGACTTGTGAGCGACCTACACAAACAATACATACATAGGGGTATAACTATACCGATATTGGTCAGAGGTGCAAATACGGATATAGTTACAGACAGAGAGACAGCAAGATGTGTCTACTTTAGGTTGGCCTTGTGCTGGCATACAAAGGGGTGAATGCAGCCTGAAGATTCCGGATGCTCCTGGTACGCTTGGCATACCCCCCTTTCCGAAATGAAGACAGCCCTGGGCCCAGTTGGCCTTCGACTTATAACAGTACTGGGACATCGCACCCCCTGTCACACCCTCTTCCACCCACTGGGACAGTCTACACTCTTCTCCCTCTCGGGCCATGCTGTCTTTGACTTCGGATATAAAACTGGACATCAAACCAGTGGGTCCAAGCTACAACTGGGTACCAAACACGGAGTTTGTCCTCCGTTCCTTGACCCGCTTCGGCTTTCCCTTCCCGTAGCCCAAAAAAATTTGAGAGTGACAGTAGCGTAGGGAGTTTATATTTAAAAATATCGAACTGTGGTGTGCCTGTGATGCCTGGTTCTTCCATAATTCCTATAAAAAATTGGCCCCTGGCTGTCTCAATGTTCTTTGATGCTTGGTCTCTGGAGCAGGACTTTGGCCCAAAGGGGGTTTAACGAAATTACTGGGGATTTTTTTAGGTCGGGCTCCCTGCTGGAGGGGTTCCTGTCTGGATTGGGAGCAGTCGGCCCTTTCATCTAAAATTTAGGAATGCCTTTTTCTTAATTGAGCGCTTCCTCAATGACATGTGTTGCACAGTAGGATTGCTTGGGTGATTTTCTGCAATCCTGCAATAACTGATTTTGAAGTTGGGGGGTGGTGCCTTTTTCCAATTTTCCTCATAGTTACACAGCCCTGTCTCTGCCCAAACAGTTTCCAGTTTCTGCTTATCAAAAGGAAATTTCCTGTCACAGCGCTTATTCATTGCATGTCTTACAATTGACAGCCAGCTACCATCACCTTTGTTGGCAGTGGTGTCATGAATGAGAAACATAGGCTGCTTCAGTTTGAAACCAGATCATCTTTAGCAGTGAAACCAGGTTCTGTTTGGGATCCAGCAAAAGTTCGGCTCAAGGGTGGAGGCCTTGTGGTGAGCACTTTAATCCTGCCTCTGCTGCATAGTGACACACTGCTGAGAGCAATTACATACGATAGTCACCCCCCCCTAGTAGTGATATGAAGGACACTAGTAGTGACATGTACAGGACCCCTTGTGGCCATATGTGTTGCCTCTCATGGCAGGGCCTTCAACTGGCAGAATAATGCTCACCCACACACAGCAAGGATTTCCGAGGAGTGTCTACACCAGACTGCGTAACCATCCTGGCCTGCCTGGTCTCCAGCTGTATCTCCAGTCAAGCATTTATGGTACCAGCCTCCCAAACCTACAAGTGTGCAGGGTCTCCAGATCCAGCTGCAACATCTGTGAACAAATATGCCAGATTATGCCATAGGCAACCTTCTGTTTGTAAGCAGTGTCTCCCATTGAACACTAGATGGCAGTACATGCATGTCCAGATCTATTGCTTCCATCCTGTGAGTTGCTAGATTGTTACACTTTTTGTTTCTTATTTTTGAGGCACAACTAAATCCCCATTCAAATATCGTTTTTTGGCCCTCAGTCATGGTATCTGTCAGGATAATGTAAAAATGTATCCGACGGCTACCGGGACAGGGCCATAGACTTCTATAAGGTAACATAGTCCTAGTTATACTATGTTTGCCCTATTTAGTGAATGTACACTCACCGGCCACTTTATTAGGTACACCATGCTAGTAACGGGTTGGACCCCTTTTGCCTTCAAAAACTGCCTCAATTCTTCGTGGCATAGATTCCACAAGGTGTTGCAACGATGCTCAATTGGTACCAAGGGGCCCAAAGAGTGCCAAGAAATAATTCCCCCACACCATGACCCCACCACCACCAGCCTGACCGTTGATACAAGGCAGGATGGATCCAATGCTTTCATGTTGTTGACGCCAACTTCGGACCCTACCATCCGAATGTCGCAGCAGAAATCGAGACTCATCAGACCAGGCAACGTTTTTCCAATCTTCTACTGTCCAATTTCGATGAGCTTGGGAAAATGGGAGCCTCAGTTTCCTGTTCTTAGCTGAAAGGAGTGGCACCTGGTGTGGTCTTCTGCTGCTGTAGCCCATCTCCCTAAAAGTTCGCCGTACTGTGCGTTCAGAGATGCTCTTCTGCCTACCTTGGTTGTAAGGGGGTGGCTATTTGAGTCACTGTTGCCTTTTCTATCAGCTCGAACCAGTCTGCCCATTCTCCTTTGACCTCTGGCATCAACAAGGCATTTCCGCCCACAGGACTGCCGCTCACTGGATGTTTTTTATTTTCGGACCATTCTCTGTAAACCTTAGAGATGGTTGTGCGGGGAAAAATCCCAGGAGATCAGCAGTTTCGGGAAATACTCAGACCAGCCCTTCTGGCACCAACAACCATGCCACGTTAAAAGGCACTCAAATCACCTTTCTTCCCCATATGATGCTCGGTTTGAACTGCAGGAGATTGTCTTGACCATGTCTGCATGCCTAAATGCACTGAGTTTGCCGCCATGTGATTGGCTGATTAGAATTAAGTGTTAACGACAGTTGGGGCAGGTGTACCTAATAAAGTGGCCGGTGAGTGTATATGGTTTCTGCATCAGACACAAGTGGGGTCTAACAACCAAGAGTTGTTGGAATCTAATGACATTTTCTGTGTGAATGTAATGATGATAAAGGTGATGACAATATTAGAGTGAAATAATTTATTGGGGAAACTGTACAATTGAATGGAGGCTCTAGTACCTGTAGGTTGCCTCTAGTCTGGATAAAAGACGAGATATGGTAAAGCATGGAGCCTAACAGATTCTGTATGGCATCCTCTGGCGTATTTGCCCACTCATGTTGCAGCTGAGCCTATAGATCTTGCACACTCTGAAGCTGGCAATAAATCTGGTGGCCCGCAGGCTGTTCTACATATATCTCTGCCATGTATCACTACTAGGGATGACCGACTGTCATATGTGATGACTCTCAGGATCATTACAGCAACACTTGGGGCAGTGAGTTACTATACAATAAAGGTACCAGTGAAGTGCTTACCTTGAGGCCTCCATACTTAAACCCAATTGTTACTGAATCCCAAACAAAACCTGGATTGGTCTCTCAAAATGATATGGTTCCAGTCCATATTAGTCTGTGTTTCTTGTTGGCGACACCACTGCAAACGTAGAAGACAATGGCTAGCTGTTAATGGCAAGAACTTAATTGGGGCTGTGACACCAAATTTATTTCTTTATGCCTGAAAATGGTCCAGACAGAGACGCGTTTTGTAACAAAGGTGCCACTTGTGTCTGGATGATAGAGAAGGAAACTTTGGGAGCTGCTCCTACTTGTCAAATCAATGTCCTCATGTAATCACTTCTCCCAACACCTCCTAAGAGCATACCTTCCAAGTGGCCCTCTTTTGAAGGCACAGTACCTATTTTTAACCCATGTTCCTCTGTCCCTTTTTGCTCTTCGAATGTCCCTCTTTTTCACATGAGAAATAGATTTGCATCAATAAACTTACTATATTGCTCCAAAAATACCTGTATATTAGAACACGACTTAATATTATTTTATCATTTTGTGAAATGTAGACTTTAAAAATGTCCGATGATATTTGTATTAGAATTTTATAAAAACTTCTGTATCACCATGTATTCAAAATTGTATTCTTTACACAGTAAATTCTAGTGTCCCTCTTTGACCATCTTAAAAGTTGGGAGGTATGTAAAAGCTTGGTCAGAACAGCTTAGATGGTGGGGCATTTGTTGAAATTATCATCCTGTCTCAGTCCACTGATGCGCCCTCTCTCAAACTTTGTTAATTTGGCAAATTGTCTTTCAGTGCATTGTGGAGACAAGTCTGGCAGTCAACAATATTTCACCAAGAGGTACACTACCCAAAAGTTGTCTCCGAGAGCCTTTTTACAATGAAGTGGGGGAAAACAATTTTGCGCCCTCTTGTGGCAAGATCCAGTGTCTAATTAAATGACACCTGTAATCTTTTATATACCTGACTGAGATATGACTGCATACAGAGAGTTGCTGCAATCTGACATTTCTACCTGAGTTCATCATTTATATTTTTGTCATTGAGTATTCATGTGTGATTAGTGTTTTTTGGAATCTCTATTGTAAAATTATGAGTCGTATGTGTGTAAAATACACTTTTAAGTACCAAGAACTGACATACATGTAATTGTTTGGGGGGAGAGGAATTTTTCAAAACAATGCATAAAAATGTGCCCAATCATGTGTTTCTCATTAAAAATAATGGGACACTCAAGTTTTTTGTTTTTTTTATACCTTTATGATGTGTAAATAACACATTAAACACAAAAGACTTTTTACACATGAAAAAAAAAAATAAAAAAACTGTGAACCCAACCTTAGTTTAGTTTCACTGGCTGCAAGTGTTTTTTTTTTCAAGTGTTTTTACATATGGTTTTTTTTTTTAATTGGGTGGGAGGTGGGGGGGGGGGAGGGGAGGGGCAAAAACTACTGCTACCAGAGGCTGGCTTTAGGTCAATAGGGAAATATAAAAGCACTACATGCAATGCTTTTTTTCCCCTTGTGACTTCACTTTTTGTTCATGTTTTTGGGGGGGCAATTGTTTTTTTCAAATTCTATATGCTGTAAGTAAGGAGTTGTTTTTTTTCTGTTACAAATAAACTTATGTGCAAATGTGTTTTGCTTATTTTGATACAATTTGTGTTTTTCAACATTGCAAACCATGGAATGATTTGTGATGGGAAAAGTGCACTAGAAAAAAATAAACCTGAAGAATGCATGTACGTAAGTAAAAAGGAAAAAAGTCACAAAAGCTGCATTAAAAAAAAGTATGCGCGAGCCATTGAAAAAAATTTATTTGGTTTTTCAAGTGTGTTTTTTTTTCAGCCAAATAAATCCATGCAAAATAAGTGGGAAGAAATCGGTGGCGTAGCTAGACTGCTGGGGCTGTGAATAAGTTTGCTGCTCCATTTTAAAGACCACACTCCCAGTCACAAAAGGGTCAAAACTTTTTGTCTTTTCTGTCCATGGAATTGAAAGTGGGTTTGTATTTGCCAGATAAGTTTACGACTACAAAACCAGTGTGACAAAATCCCCCACTAGCTTACATACAATATCCACTTCCAGTGTCGGAGTGGGGTGCCTAGGGCCCACCAATGGAGTTAATTCTGAGAGCCCACCTTTATTTTCCCTGACGTCCCTTTCCATCTGTCTCTTGCTTTTTGCCTTTCCCTCTCTCCCATCCGAGCTGCCCACCCCCAGGGTTTTCCCCTTGGTATGCCCCCAGCAACTTTCTAAAATAGCATTATAAACACAAGCAAAAAAGTAAAAATAAAACCCCTAATCAGAGGGTCAGAGTCAGGCGTGCACTCATTTTCAAACAGGGACAATGTAGCTGCCCCTTACAAGCGCGTCGGGGCCCGCAAATGCCATATAGAGACCCCCATGTGGTCAGACACCAGCCGGTTTACCATCCCTGCATTGAATACAGCATTTATCCAACACAGAAGCAAAATAATGACTGACATCCAGGGACTCATCTTAGACTTCTCACTTTTCCAGCACTTTACTACCAATTCCTCTCTGTACAAACTCATTATGTTTGGCCATAAGGACCAATGTTATGTTTGGAGGAAAAAGGGATAAGTGTGGAAGCCTAAGAATACCATCACAACTGTGAGACAAGGGGGGTGGCAGCATCATGTTTGGGGGTTTTTTTTGTGGGAGGCACTTGTGACCACAAAAAAAGGATAGGGACGAAGTTTGTGGCAATATGAAAGAAAAAATCTAAAGACATCAGAAAGGAAAGTTAAAAGCTTGGGTGAAATGGGTCTTACAAATGGACAATGACCCGTACATACTCCCAAACTGGCAAAAGTGGTTAAGGATAAAAAAGCAGTGTTTTGGAGTGGCCATACAAAGCCCCGATTCAATCCTATTGA
The DNA here is from genome assembly GCA_025379985.1 of Phyllomedusa bahiana. Classification (NCBI taxonomy): domain Eukaryota; kingdom Metazoa; phylum Chordata; class Amphibia; order Anura; family Hylidae; genus Phyllomedusa; species Phyllomedusa bahiana. Next base: position 88,027 of record JAODAL010004874.1, read on the forward strand.
AAAAGTTTGGGGAAAGCTGAAAAGGCGGTGAGAGCAAGGCGACCCTCCAAATATGCTTGTTACCCCCTTCTGTCGGGGGAAGGGGCCCAAAAAGACTCTATTGGAGAAGCTTGTGGGAAGGGAATCCAAAATGTTTGACCGAAGTCAACAGTTTAAGGGCAATTGACCAATATAATGAAATTATGAAACTTTTGACTTGAGAAAGTAATAAAAATGCCTTTTAAAAATTCTCTCTCTTATTCTTGCAAATATAAAAAATTTTGGTTCCTAATTTACCTAAAACAGGGGAAGGTTTTTTTTGATTTTATTGTCGAAGGGAAAAAAAATGCCCTAAATGTCTTTTTAACAGTGGGTACGGAAAAAAATTTTTACTTTGTTTTCTTGCAGGGCCATTTTGGGAAGATCCAAAAAGTTCATTTTTTGCTAAATTTAAAGTACACTTGCTCCCCATCTTGAAAAGGGAAAAAAAAAAAAAAGTAGATATTTTTTTCAAATTTATTAAACAAGAAAAATGCAATATCACGTATCCTAAGTATTCAGACCCCTTTGCTCCGTATTGAGAAAAAGAATCTTTGGGGTAGTACGCCATTGGGGTTTTGGGAATGATGCAAAAAGTTTTTCTACACCCCTGGATTCGGGAATCCTCTGCCATTCTTCCTTGCAGATCTCCCCGCCATTTCAAGTCTCTCCCCCGTTATTTAATTTGGGGTTTAGGTCAGGGGTTGACCCGGGTCAACAAGAAAGGTCACAGGTTGTTTTGAAGCCATGCTGATTGGTTTAGCTGTGGTTTAGGGTCTTTTTTTCTTTTGGAAGAAGAACCCCTTTGGGCCCCGTCTGAGGTCCGGCATCTGGAAGAGGATTTAATCCCGGATTAACTCTGTACTGGCCACTTTCCCTCTTTCCTTCAATTGAACCGTCGCCGCCTACGCTGGAAAAAAAAAACCCCCCATGTTTATGCTGCCACCCCATGTTTCCTTTTTGGGATTGTTTTGGGCAGGTGATAAAGCTTGCCGGGTTTTTCCCCCTCCAAAAATTAAACCATTCAATTAACAAAAAAAGTTCAATTTTTCATCTCATCAGAAACCCCAAAAATTTTTTTTTCATAGTTGGGGTCCCCTTTTGTTTTTTTTTTTATCAAAGGGGTTTTTATATGTTTGCACTGAGGAGAAGGGGTTCCGTCGCCACTCTGCTATTAAAAAACCCCCGACTGGTGGAGGCTGCAGTGTAGTTGCTTTTTGGGGAATTTCTCCCCTCTCCCCCGCATCTCTGGAGATCGCCCAAACAGTGATCTGGGGTTCTTCTTTACCCCCTCTCACCAAAGCTTTTCTCCCACAATTATTTGTTTGGTGGACGGGCCCGGGGTTTAGGAAAGTTGTGGTCGTCCCAAACTTCTTCCATTTAAAGGGGTTGTCTCACTACATCAATTTATCTTACGTCAGTCCTGTTTTCTTAGTTTTATTTTTTAATTCGGGGGGGTTTTACGGCTTTACTTCCTCTTTCACAAAGGGTAAAACTATTTGCAACCAAGCATGGCAGCCCATCAGGAGGATTAAACAGTTGTAGCTATGCAACCTGAGGAGCTGATGCAGCCCATACAAGATGGGAGATCTGGGAATAGGTGGGAGATGTAATGGAAACAAATTGAAAAGTGATTTTTTTTTGCAAGATCTTTAACTAAAAAAAAAGAAAATCTTTGTAGTGAGACAAACCCCTTTAAATTAAGAGGCCACTGTGCTTTAGGAACTTGAGGCTGCAGAAATTTTTTTTTTTTGTAAAACCTTGGTCAGATCTGTCCTTGCCACAATTGGGGCTCTGGTCCTTGGGCGTTCCCTTTTTAGACCTTGATTTCCATGTCCTTTGACATGAATTGTGAGTTGAGGTCTTAAAAAGAAAAAAGGTGTGTCCTTTTCCAATAAAGTCAAATCAGTTTTTAAACACAATTGGGGACACCAAGAAGGAGCGAACCATCTAAAAGAAGGATCAAAAGGAAATGGACAGATAGAGTTAAATATGAGTGTCACAGCAAAGGGTCTGAATTTATGACAGTGATTTTTTGCACATTTATAAACAGAAAACTGAAATATCAACATTTCTGTTTTTTTTTTCTTTAAAGATGTGGTGCAGAGTGACATTTAAAAAAACAAAAAAAATGTAACTTTTCAAATGGTACAATGAAAAAAAAAATTGAAAAATTTTAAAGGGGGTTGAAGACTTTCTTTCCCTGATTATGTATGTAAACTTTAGGTTTCAACTTTAGGTATGTAAGCCACCAATTAAGTAGATTGGCAAATATATACCATTAGCTACAGAAGCCTTCCAGAAGGTAGTAGGTAAATTAGCCCCCTATTAAGTATGTAGGTAGTAATATTGACACCCCATTGAATAGGAAGGTATATACCTTCCTATTCAATGGCGTGTCAATATTACTACCCCACATACTTTTTCCCTAAATATTTAAGTAGTTGAACCCCAAATAGGTAGTATAGAGCCCCCCAAAAAGTAGGTAGGTATTAATATTCCCTCCATTAAGTAGGTAGTTATATAGCCCCCCCACTGGGTAGATATATAGACCACAAGTAAGAAGGTATTTAGGCCAACTGTGGGTAGGTATAGAGACCTCCTGTAGGTAAATAGGTATATAGGCCCTACGTAGGTAGGTAGGTATATACACCTTTTGCCCCCCGGTAGGTAGGTATACAGTATATGTCTCCTGTAGGTAGATAGATGTATATATGCCCAGGGGCTTTGCTAGGGCCCGTATCATTGGGCAGAACCCCGGAGTAAAACCTTTTCCCCCGAATGATTTTTCCTCACTCTCTTGCTCGCTGCAGTAGAAAGCCCCGCCCACCCCAAAGGCCTCGCACTCAGGAGAGCCCCCCTCCCCCCTCTTCTGTGCCCCTCTCAGCCCTCCCCCGGAGTACAGCCCTTTCCAAAAGGGTTTCCCCTGCCGGTCCTCATAGATGTCGGCCCATCCAAAGGAAACCAGAACGAGCTTTGGTTTCCTCAAGTTTCCAGAGCTCCCTAAACAGCCCAGGAGCTTCTAAACCCGTGACCCTGATAAGGTATGTCCTGGGGCGGATGGAGGGCTGGCCCCACCTCAAGTCTATACCTTTACTGGACCTGTGCACAGAGGTCAGTATATTAGTATATACAAACACTAGGACAGTATTAAAAAAGGGGTAACATTAAATTTTGGACGTGTAATACGCCCTGTGTGTAAATTGCTAATATATTTTTTTCACACTCCCCATATATGTACATAATTAACACACACACATGACTTCCACAGGACAGTATTTTACTAAATGTAACCCCCCAGATTTTTTAAAAAACTTGTATTTTGTCCCGTGTGAAGTACTGTGTGTGTATAATTATATTTTTAATATATATATTTATAATATTAATATATTTTTATAGGGGTGTATTTTGTATAAAATTTTATACTGTAATATCCCAAAAGGGAAAAAGTTTACCATGCCCAATTTTACCGTGTTTTTGATTTGGTATATCTGCCCTGTGCGAAACGCTGGTAGGTGTCCATTGGTGAGATAAGTCTGTGTATTAAAGTGGTCAACAAGTAAAAAGTAAAAAAAAACAACACAAAAAAACCCCCACATAAATAATTTTTTCCCCCATAAAAAATGCATGTCATAAAAAAATTGTAAAAAAAAGTACAATATTTGGACCCTGTGTGGTAAAAACCCCTGTGCTAAAAAAACTGATTTTTTAACCCCTCCTGAACACGCAAAAAAATTAAAAAAAAAAACATTTTTTTTCACCCCAAAATGTGCAAGTTTTTGGGAAATAAAAAGAAACCCAAAAAAAACCCCAGGGCCCTCAGAACACCCACCAATGAAAAAAGAAAGGCAAATTAAAAAGAAAAAAAAATGGAAAACAGTTTGTGTTATTTAGGATTAAAACCTACTTCCCCCACTTTTTTCTTTTCCTACGTTAGTGACAAATTGTTTTTTGATCATCCAACCATCCCCAATTTTTCCCCTTCTTTTCCCAAAAAGATTCATAAAAAATCTTTTCCCCCAAAACCACCATTTTGCCTATTGTATTTGGGTTTAGGCGCTTTTGGGTGATTTCCCTTTGGGGGGCGTGGATAGGGGGTTTTCTACAACCACTTGGGGTTAAAATTTCAACCGGGACTTAAAAAAGACCAAAAAAGTCTGGTCTATTAAAAATAGAGATTTCCCTCAAAGGGGCTTTTTCCGGTCCTTTGGGGGGGTTCAAATTATCTTAAAAAAACCAAAAGGTGCCCCGAAAAAACCTTTTTCAAAAACTTGCCCTTTTTGTTTTGGGGAAAATTTGCTTTCTGATTTTATTCAAAAAAAGGTGGTTTTTTATCCCCTTTTTGGGAAAAAGGGAGAAATTAAGAAGGAATCACATGTACTTCTGTGAGGGTAATTTTGGGCACGCCCTTTAATCTAGGGAAACCACTCCTCCCCCTTTCCCGGGAATGCCCCGGAAAACAGGGGTAACTTTGACAAGGCGCCATCTTGGTTTAACCGCGATCTATACAAACTATTAAGGGGGGGGCCTTTTTTTTTTAACCCCTTTAAATGACAAAAGATATACCTACAGCTTTTACAGGGCCTTTTACTATAAGAATGTGCCATTATAAAAAAAATTTATATATGTTGTGTGAAGTTTTTAACTCTAATACATTTAAAATAGAGCCCAAAAAGGGAAACACACTTTATAAAACCTTTTTTCCCAAACCCAAAAAAACAGCCCCCCCTTAAAGACTTTGTTCTAAATTTTTATCTCTCCCAAATCTCCTTTTCCTATTCCTTTTTCCCCTATTCTTGTCTCTTGGGGGAAGTCCCCCTCGCCCGGATAAGGGCGGCCCCAAAGCCCCTGATACGCCCTAGCTAACCCTACATTTCTAGGGGTCTAATTTTTTTGAGACGTGCGGTTGCAGAGGGGAGTAAAAGATTTTCCCGGGAGCACTTCTGACGTCAATGGTCCCCCCTCATGGAAAAAGTTCTTAATGTCCACTAAACATAGTGTCAGGTTTTGGGGAAACAGTGAAAGTGGGGGTAGTGTGCTGTCATCATAGGGGCCCGGGCCGGGGGACAATGTTCATCATGATGGGAGAACCCCGGGCCACAGTTTTTCCAAATTTTTTCCTCAAAAAAAGGGGAGAACACAACAGAAAATTTAGAGAAAGGGAATTAGCAACAAAATTCAATAGGCAATACCTATCTGGGCAAGCATTTTTTCTGCCAACCCCCCAAAAACCCTTGAAGTAAACCACTGCCCCCAGGGGGTTTCTATCCCCTGATTTACGCTTTAATTCTTCTGAGAATCTCGAGCTTTTTAAGGGCCCCACAGTGACCTTTCCCCAATTCCCCCTTCCTGTTTATTTTGGGAAAAAAAGTCCCCAGGGTTTTTCTTTTTTTTGGGGGGGAAAAGTGTTTAATCGGTAGCGAAAATTAAAACCCCCACGGCCACTTGGCCCCTTGCCAAAACTCTTCGGGACCCCCCTTGGGCCCCCTATACATCAATATACCCCAGGGGGGTAAAAGCTGCCCTTTTGGGGGGGGCTTCCCCTTTCCTCCTGGCTCTACTATGCCCCACTATCTTCTGCCCCCTCACTCTTTTTTAATGGATTTCCAGGACTTAATGCCCCCCATAGTCTGCTGGGGGTTTCTTCAATACCCTTGGGCGTTAGGGACATACTTTTCCTGGTTTTTTCCCAAAATTCTCAAAGGGTTTTCCTGTCTTTAAAAAACCTCTTTCCTAGTAAAAGTGGATTTTTTCCCCAGGGTTTTGTCTTTACCTTTTTAAAGGGCAGTCTGGGGTCAATACCCCATAGTCTTTCCCCCTGTTTTCCCAACCCCCACACCCCCCCCAATAATAGAAAGGGAGAGCCCCCAGTACTCCCCCTTCACACCCAATAAATGCGGGGGTTCTGCCCAAAAGTTAAAACACAAACTATTTTAAATCAAAAACGACATCTCCCTAAATCCCCGGGGGGCGGGAGCGATCTTGCAGTGTGACGCGTGGAACCATTGGGGTTTTTCCCCCACCTTGCGAGGGGGTTTCCTTTTGGCCCCAGAAGGACTTGGTGGGGCCCCCCTAAAACCTCGGCTCTGGGGTTTTTAACACAAATCTTCTTCTTGTAGCCCCAGTCCCCAGGCTGTAGCTTATGACCCCAACTTTTGGATCAAAAAGGGAAAAAAAAACCTCTAGAAAGCTTTAGGACAATTTTTAAAACCACTGCGTAAACATAAGAGGTCATAGTTGTTTTTAGTTTTAAAAACCCCCCCCTGAGGGAAATATCCCTACCTTTGGGGGGCCCACTCCCTTTAACAGGTTTTCATAGGGAAAGAGAGAAAATTCCCCCTGGGGTGTGTGCCTGACTCTAACCAAGCTATGGCGGCTTTTCCCTGGTCAGGGAAGCTTTTTTCTCGTCCCACTTTTTGCGTCCGAGCTTTCAGAGTCCCGTTCCATGTCCCCTTTGGGCAAAACAGCGGGTAAAAGCGCCCGTGGAAACCCCTGGGGCGCCCCCCTTCCCCATATACCCGTCTTCTTCGTTTTTTTTGGTTTCCCTTCTTTTCCCAAGTTTCCTTTTCTGCTTCCTCTGCTTTTTGGGTTGCCTTTTTGCAAAGCGACGCAGGGATGGAGGGTTGTGGTTGTTGGTTTTCTTTTTTTTGGGGCTCAAAAGGGGGGTGCCCAACCCATTTTTTAAGGGCTGCTTTCTTTTCCCAGCTTTCCTGTTTTTTCCAGGGGAGCTTTTTCCCCCGGCATTTGGCCACGGTCTCCTTGCGGGTTGGGTGCAATTTTCCCCCCTCCCACCACTTGACAGCTGACTTGTTTTCCCCTTTTAAACCCCCCTCGGCCTGTGTGGCTGTTTGGGTCACCCCAAGTGTTTTCGTCTTCTGAAATTCAGCTTCCCATGTCCCCTTCATCTTATATGGCCCCACTTTCCGGGGCCCCCGCAGTGCTTTCCCATCAGGCCCCTGAATGGCGGGCCCCAAGTTTCACGGGGGTTTCCCCAGGCCCGGGGAAAAAATCCCGGTTTCCCCAAAATGGGTCCCATCATGGGCGACCCCGAAACCCGAAATCTTGAACCCCGTATTTATTTTTGGCCGTTTTCCCCCTTCCCCAAACGTCATGCTCCCCTTTTCCCTTGGGCTGACGAAAGGCAATGGAGCTTCTTCCCTTCCAACACGCTGTGATTTTGGTCACGGCATACCCCGGGTAAAATTCGCCCGAACGGTCGGGAAAATTTTGGATCCATCCACAAAAAAACCCTTATGGGGGTTTCCCAAATTTAAAAAGTTTCCATTTTCCCCGGGATTTAAAAGAAATTCAGGGCTTTTTTCCCCATGTACACCGGATTCTTCCGTTTCCTCTTCTTCCTCATTCCCCCCTTAAAAAAAGGGGAAAAGAAAGGGGCAGCGGGGATGAAAAACACAAAGCGCAGCGAGGGACTTTATCGGCATAGGGGGAAAAATTTTGGCAGAGATTTTCAAAAGGAAAACCCAGGAGGAGGGAGGGTCCACTACGATTTTCCGCTGCTTGTCCAGCAGTTTTTGGGGGGTGAAAGCAAAAGGCCTAAAAAACCCGGGAGGGCCCCCCCCTTTTCGGGGGGGTTCAGTCTTGCAGGAAACCCCTCCAACGGGCCCTTTTCGGCCGCTTGGGCCCTTGCTAAAAACCCCCAGGGGGGGGTCCCCCCCTTTTCCCGAACAAAAACTTAAGGCTTCGGGTGGGCCCCCGGATCCCTTTGCAGGGGAAACGGGGAAACTAGCTTTCTTCAGCTTCTGGAAGGACTCTAAGCATCTTCATCAAAGGGGAAAGGGGAGGGGGGCCCCTTTTCCACTGCCTCATACCAAATTTGCACAAGAGTGGAAATCCCTGTCCTATGGACGGGCTTCAGGAAAGGACAGACATCGGGAAAGCAGGGTCCAGCATCTGGGCTTGTGGTGTCCCCCTTTCTTGTTTTGCAGGGGGGCCCAGTGCCCCGCCTTTTTGCAGTTCAAAAAGTAAGCGGTGGCCCCTTTGTTTGGGTAAGTCCGGGTTTTCACATACTTAAACCCCCCCCCCAAAAGGAGCAGGCTTTCATCCCACTTTATCCCGCAGGCAATTCCCTCTCGAGCCTTTTGAAACTAGAAGCCCACTCTCTTTTTGAGTCTTGTACCAGGCCGAACCATCTCATCTGCTTCTTGAGGGGTTCCAGCGGCCCAAATCCACAAAAAACACTGATCAGCACCGAGAAATTTTGGTTTCCCCAAGGAAGAAAAACCAAAATCAGAAAAACATCTGAGTTATCCATGCTTTGATATTTTTCACTTTTTTCCCCCTTTTTCCTGGTGAAGTCTGTCGTGTCAAGGGCCTGATTGAAAAGTCTGCCCCCCCGCCCAAAATTTTTTCCCAGCTTTTTCCAACAGTACACTCTGGAGGCACCGGGGACCTCATCCATTTCTGAAGCTTGATGGGGGGATTCAGCCCAAGGGGCCCTTTCGGGGAACCCCCTGTTTTAAAAACCTTTGCCCAAAGACCAAAAACCCTTTCGGTAATGGGGCCCCAAGGTTTTTCTCACGGTCCAGTAATTTCACTTGTTAAAAACAGACATTGACTCGGTGGGAATGTAACATAAAAATTTTTGGGCCTTCGCACCCCTCCCTTCCCGGGGAGGCCGGTGAGATAAGGGGGTCTGCCGTGGGCCCAATTCCGTGCCCTTCCCCCTGGTCAGCTGACGCTCCTCCGTGTCTTTTCCCGGGGGGGGTGCTTGGCAGGGGCCCGAGGTGTGTCCCCCCCCCGCAGCAAGCAACTTTTGCTTGACTTTCCTAAAAAAGGGTAAACCGCTCGTTTTCCTTTTTTAAACATGTCTCATGTCATCCTCACTGTTTGGCCTTCTCCCCCTGTTTTTCTTCTTCCTCCCAGTACCCTGGGTTTTTCCTTTTAGGGGTTTGGGTTTTGGGCTGGCACCAATATCCCCATTTTGGCCCTCCCTTTAATTTAAAATACAGTACTATTTCCACCATCTTGGTCCCAGGAAAAGGGGGGGGGAAAAGGGGGGGGGGGGGGGGGGGGCCCATGGGGGGGGAAGGGGGGTTGGGGGGGGGGGGCCATTTAAACCCCAAAGGGAAAAGGATGTACATCCGATGGGAGCAGTAGGGGGGGGGCTGGAGAAAGGAAATGACCCCCCGGAAGGGGCGGGGATTGGGACTAAAGGTTCAGGGATCCGGGGTGTACTTGGGGAGGGCGGAGCAGTAGGTGTGGTTACAGGGGGGGAGGGCGAAATTGTTCACAGGGGGGCTGCTTTGGGGGGTGGTTCCCCATTCTTGCAAACCCGTTTTTTGTCTAACCCCTTTAAATTTTGCTCTCCACCCCCCCCCAAATCCCTCCACCATTACAGGGCGTCGGGAAAATATTCACACTTTCCTTTGTTTCAGAAATTCTCCTGGGGGGTTGGGTACACATAGGCAATTTCACCCCCCCGGGGGCCCAACCCTTTTTTTTTTCATCCATATAGTTTTCCTGTACCAGAATTCCGCCATCAACAAAACATTCCCCCGATCCTTTTAATCTACCTTCTTTCTGTATCAACCCTCAGAAAATTTCCTTCTCTTAAAAAAAAATTAAATTTTGAGGCATAAATCACAATTTAGCCCACTTGCCAAAAATTTTTCAGACTTTTTTCACTTTCTTCTTCCCCATCAACAATGAGGGCTCTTATTTTAAATTTTTTTACACTCTAAAACCAAACAGATGGCGCCGTGCACTAAACTCCCAAAAATCACTTTTTAAAATTCTTTGGTTTCCCTTTTTTCTAAAAATCACATGCTCACATTTATCTACTGCAAGACACACTGACAGACTCGGCAGCGCAGGGCCCTTTTATCAAAATGTTTAAAAAAACCCATTTCAGGAAACCCGTCTCCAGCCTTCCTCTAAAAACCAAGGAAAGCCCAGAATTCTGATTCCCCCCTCAAAAGAAATTTTCTTTTTTCACAAGAGCTTTTTTTTCCCCCAAACCCGTGAACCGTCTCCTACTCGCAGGAAAAAAGAATTTCCCCTGTTATTTTTTCCCCTCGGGGGATTCCCATAAATCACTGAGGGGCCCCTTTGGCTTTCGGCTCCCGGGGATTCCTCAGCTGACTTAACACCCTTTCTTTCCCAGCTTTGCTTTCAAAACAGCTCCAAAAAATTTTAATACACAAAAAAACAGAAAATACCCCACAAGGAGTTTTAAATTGACAGGTCATGGTTTTAAAAGGGATGGGGCCGGGTCGTTTTTCCTTTTCAGGGGATCTAACAATTAACCGAATGAAAAAAAATAGAAAAAACTCCCACTAGGGGAAACAATTTGCTTTGGGGAAGCAAAGTTTTTAAAACCTTTCTTACCGGGCCAAAATTTTCCCGAAGAGGGATGGGCCTTTTTCTCTCATCTGTTCCCCCGCCAGTAGAAGCCCACCATCCCGTTTTTTGGGTTTAAAAAAACCCGATCTAAACCCATGCCTCACGTTTCAGGGGTCATTGTAAAAAAAGGGGTTGCCTCAAAGGGGCCCCTGTCCTTGTTGGGGGGTTTAAATTAACTTAAAAAAAAACAAAAAGGTTTTCACCGAGGAAAAAAAAATCACAACAAAACCCCGTTTTCTGGGAAAAAGCTTTCTGATTTTTTTCACAAATGGGGGGTTTTTTATACCTCTTTGCAAAAAGAGTAATAAAAAAGGGATCCAAAGGGAGCTGTCTGGGGAGGGGCCATTGGCCCCTTTCCCTTTTCTTTGGGGCCACTTTCCCACAGCTTCGGGGAAAGTCCGAACACAGGGTGTAACTTTGACAAGGCGCCATTTGGATTAACACACGATTCCCATTTTAAAAAAATATTAAAAGGCGGGCCCCTTTGTTTAACACATTAATGAAAAAGTAAACCTAAAGCTTTTTCATTGGGGTTCTAAATAAATATGTGCCTATTATTTTATTAAAATTAAAATATGTATGTGTGAAGTAATTTCTAACAATACATTTAAAAAGAGACCAAAAAAAAGGGTCACCCCATAAAATTTTTTCTTTGTTTCCCCTCCACAACACCTATCATGTCCCAAGCCAAAAAGGGACCCCCCGGACCCCTCCTGGGTGTGTGTGATGTGGTGGGGTTATACCCCCTTTCCCCACGAAACCCGGCTTTGCCCCGTTTGGAATCTCCCTCTTTTCAGATTTTTTGTCCGCACTCCAGGGAACTCAAAAGAATTTTTTTGGTTTTTGGCCCCAGAATTTTTTGAGGGCCCTTACTTTCTTCATTTTGACAGAGAATTTTTTTTCTGCATTTCCGGGGGTTTATTAAAGGGCCCCCGAAATTTTCCCCCCCGGGCCTTTGGCCCAAAAATTTTTTTATGTCAGCATGGGGGGAAAAAAGTTTCTCTTTCCGCCCGGGCTTTTCCCTTTCCCCCCCCCAAAATTTAGGTGGTTTGGGGGCCCTTTTATTGATGACCTGCTCCTGGTTTTGGGGGGGCAAAGGAGTCGGAAACCATGAATTTTTGCAAATTTTTTTCAACAAAATAGATGGGAAACCTTTCAATTTACTTATGTTTGGGATGAGAATGAAATCAACTTTTTTGGATTTCACTTTGGTGGTAATAACCAGGGCGGGGTTGATATTCTCCCCCTTCGGAAACCCACAGCAAGGAACTCGATAATTTCAGGCCCGGATCTTGTCACCCACCACATGTGATTAAAAATTTTTCCGGTTTGGGAAAAATTAATCAAATTAAAAGGGCCCCTTTTTCGTAGAAAAAATAAATTTCAGGGAAAATGAGCGTTTAAAAAATTAATCGATTATTGGAAAGAGGGTACCCCCACTGGGGTGTAAATAGAGCCAAACGGGGAAAGAAATAATTTAATTTCCTGCGACCCAAAATTGGGAAAAAACAAATTTTAAAAAGAAAATTTTATTACAATTAAGATTGTTTTGTTTTTTCACCCCCTAGTCCCAAATTTTAAAAAACCCCTTGAGTCTATCATTAAGGGGGAAAAAAACCTGTACTTTTCTCTCAGGATAAAATGAAAACATTTTAGATAAGAGGGTATAAAATTTTTTTCTAAGAAAGGTAGAACCTTTTTTTCTCATGTCACCCAGTTTATTCTTATCAAAATTTTCCCAATACCCCACCGGGTTTATTACTAGGGGCTTTTCAAAGGGGAAAATCGTGTTGCATAGTTCAACTTTAGCAGATCCCCAATACTTTTATTTCATCTGTAAAAAATATAAAATAATATTACATGTTATCAATTGAAAAACCTAAATTACAGTGAAAATTGATTCCTGTACTGATTGCAACTTGAAATTATGGGGGGTGTACATCAACAGCTTTAAAAAAACAGGACCCAAAGGCACCTGTCTGATAAAACCCAAACCACTGTCTGGGGGGAAAATTCATGGATCTAGGCATTTCATCGAAATCAAATAGGAATACTTCAGGATTTTTTTTTTTTCGGATTGGGGAAGTTTTTAAGCCCCTTTAGAGGGGGGTGATCCAACAAAAAACTTTTAAATGGGGAGACTGGGGGTTTACCTTGGCTCCTTATGGGGCAGGTAAGAACAAAAACGGGATGTTTTTTAACAATATTGAGTTATTTTTGGTTTTGTACTTTTTATATTTGATTTGTTTTTTTTATTATTCTTTATTACCAGGGGGCAAGGGTTAAAGTTATTTTTTCCTAGCAAATGTGCCGGGTATAGGTCTATTTAAAGGAAAGCTTTTTTTTTGCAATATACGCTATGATTTGGGGAAAAATTTTCCCGAAACGCTTTAGCCGCTTTCTAAACTACAACTACATCATGGTCATGTCGACTCTGTCTTAATTGCATATTTGTTTGGAATAAAGCTATTTTGTTGGATCACCACATATACCAGGATGTTTTCAGACTAATAAGAGCACTTTTTGTGCCCCCAAAATTTTGAGAAGAAAATGAGGTGCAACCTATATTTTGAATTCACAGGAGGTAGCGGATGGGACAATGACTGTAGGCCGTGGGGCTGGAGGATGGGGTAATGTTGTCCCGAGAAGACATCAGTAAGTGATCAGAGCCGAGTCTCTGCTGCTGGAAGCTAGCGGCGGGGTTTAATTTCACCCCTTCAATGGCATATGGATGTTCCTGAAACATCTAAATGGCATAAAGGATGATAAAGCGGGCTCCACGCGCTAAGCCCCACACTATGCTTGGCAGACAGCGACTGTTCCTACACCTCGCTGCTAACAAAGGGCCCGTTGCCCTGAAATTTTTAGGAGCCCTAGCAACGGCTCCTGATAGTGGCCCCCTGTAGGAGATAGGTAGGTATACTCTCCACAGTGCTGCACCCCCATACACTCCCTCCTCAATCTCTGTACTGACCACCTGCCGCTCTCTCCGCTCAGCTACGGTGGACATCAAACTACAGACCTACAATCATCCGAACCTCCCATGCCCGCTTCAAGTTTTTGCACGTGCTGCTCCCTTCTCTGGAACATGCTACCTCCCACGTACCATCAGCACAATCCCCAGCCTTCGTAGTTTTAAGAGTGTCCTGAAAACACATCTCCTCAGGCAGGGCCTAACCCAAAACCACTCAATTCGCTACCCCCGACCTTCTATCACACACATTCCTGTCACTTCCCTACACTAGGCACTCACAGGCACTTATCTGTTTATAGATTGTACATTCATGGTTGCAGGTTCACCATATCTTTATGTAAACCTCACCCCATATTTTAAAACATGGCTGGGCCATTGTAAAATCTAAGCACTTCTCCCTCTTTGTTTTCCCCAGGCAACCCTCATTAGATTGTAAGCTCCTTGCGAGCACAGGGCCCTCACACCTTGTGTCTCACCTGTAAGTAGCGTTCTACTGTGTAAAGTCTGTTTTGTCTGTAAAATAACCCCTCTACATTGTAAATGCTTGCGAAAATTTGTTGGGCGCTATAATATAATGAAAGATTATTATTATTATTATTAGTATAGCCACCTGGAGGTAGATCCCTGTAGTTTATACATTCTTCTGTAGATAGGTAAGTATTTGTGCCCTTGTGGTAGGTGTACAGACCCCTGTAGATATTTAGGTATATATGCCCACTGTAGGTAGATAGGTAGATATATATAGGCCCTTCTGATTGATTGATTGATTGATTGATTGAAAGAAATAAAAAAATGAATTACAATGACCCAATCAAAGTCCAGGCCTCGCCCAATTGAAGTGCTGTAGCGGGACCCTAAAAGACCTGTGCATAAAATAATGGCCACAAACCTCAATGAATTGAAGACTGGACCAAAATCCGTCCAGAACGATGTGAGAGACTGATAACGTTATACAGAAAACAATAACATCTAGTTATTGCTGCTATTGATTCATGGGGTGTACTTAATTTTTTTACACATGGTTTTTCCATCCTAGCTTCTTTTTTGTGAAATAAATAATGACCCGTTATAATTTGTCATGTGTTGCTGTTGTTCATATGGGGTTGTATTCACCTTACTGTAAGACTTTCTAAGATTTTTATATTATTTCCTGATACATAAAACCTTATGTTATGTTCACACGGGGTAATTTCGGCGTGCATTTTGCTGTGTTTTTGCGCTCTAATATGGGCGAGATGCGCACCAAAATTACGGCAATCCATAGTCCTCATACGGAACTATGGATTACGCCTCCTCTCCCTGCTGGTACACTACAATCGTAATGTACGCGCGGTGAGATAAGTGACATGTCAGTTATTCGCGGCTAATACACGCCGCAAGTAATGAATGTCTATGGGGCACGCATTAGCGCGAGCTCCCGAAACACACGATGTACTGTACGCGCCACAGTACATCATGTGAACATACCCTTAGAATTTGAGGGTGCATTTTCTTTATCTCTTTGCAATGAATCGTGTCCTAAACATCATCCTTATTTCTAGAACTAACCATAGAAGTGACACTGAAGCAAAAATGATCCTCTTTATAACTAGGGCAAATTCCATTTAGCCCGCTACAAAAATTAGGTGATAACTCAATTTTTTTCAGTTTTAGAAATATTCTGGTTTTGGCTGCTGTCTGGATGTTAGGTATGAAATCCCATTGGATGACTTTCTCTCTTTCACTAGAGTCCACATGCCACATCCTGTGCCCCCCGTCTTGTATTTGAAGCTTTCCCATGGATAGTACGTCATGACTAAACACAGAAGCAGCTGAACCAGGCAAGGTCAGTTCTGAAATTATCTGTTCTTTATGTCACTATCCCATTAAAAGGAGTCCACTTCTGACCCCAGAAAAGAAGAGCTCAGCAGCTGTTCTCACGCCGGGCACGTACATCATATTCAGAAAGTTCAGTAATACTTTACCTAGATTATCAGTCTGTAAGGTTCTATGTAATCAAAATGTTCCATTTCTTAAACTGGGGTTGTGTAATAAAATATTGCATTTTAAGTAAATGTCATTCTGCAAATTTCTAATTGTCTGTGTTTTACATTTCTCAAAATGTTAAAGATGTCTGCTGTTAGTGAATGGCTATGTTGTTCTAAAAACCTATATAAACCAAATACTTCTTGAAGCTGAGGGTTTGCTATAATTGTATCCAGTCAAGACAATCCTTTGTGATCTAAGTAGTCTGGACTCCAGACCCGGGGCACCATCAAGTCAGCATTGGCAGTGTTCCTGCCATGGTCCCTGATCAAATTTAAAAGTAAGGTGCCCCCTGGTATGGTTGCGAGATAGGAACTGGTAATAGGTGGAGGGCTTAGATGCATCAGCTGTTAGGTGCTAAAATTACTTATGGCAGCTCTGTGTGAACTGCAATAAAATTGGGAACATTATAGCATTTGTTTCAGATAAAGTTGGCCATAGTGGAAAGGGCCAAAGGGGGGCCCCCCTTTTTTCCCCTTGACTTTTAAATGATTCACCGTTATCATCAAAAGGGGTTTCCCCCTTGGGGGGTATTTAAAATCTTTCCCGTTAGGGGCGTCTGGGCTGTGCTCAAACTATGCCTGTTTTTTCTGGACACCCAAAGTCTTGCTACCTCTCCCCACTCCTCTGGTGTCATTTGTGGGCTGCACCCGCTCCCTTTCTCTCTCTCCCTCTGTAACTCCCGCTTTTGTTGTGTTTAAGTGTGAAGGCACCTGCCATGTTTTTTGGGTAGGCTGCCATCAGTTCCTGCAGTAGGGTTGAAAAACCCTTCTTCTTTTTTCCTTCCCCCACATGCCATCTTCCCCATTTGTTGGTGCTTTTTTGGTTTTTTCCTTTTTGAAAAAATATTCTTTTTTGGTTTACCCTTAATTTCCCCCACCTGCCTCCATGTTTCCGTGTTTTGCCCTTGTTTATACCCTTGCATGATTATTTAGTTGTGTTGTTTTATGAATGAAATCAGATTTGCAATTTCAATTCCATTTTATAAAAAACAAAATTATTTTTTCATCTTTTGACTGTGCGTTCAAAATTGTAGTAACCACACTCTTTACTTCAATTTCTTCACCGGGAATAATCCCTTTTTCGCATTTAACTGAAAATATGCCCTTTTTCAAAAGCCCAACATAGTCAATATTAGTAAGTGCACGATTTAAGAGCAAGGTTTTAAAACTTTTCCGTCGTTCGAAGCCGAACGTTTCGGGGGTTTTATCCGCAAGGGCCCTCCTTTTGTCAACGTTTGTTTTTCCCCCCCAGCCCTGCCCTTCTCACCTGTGACCCAACTACACTTCTGCCTGACCCTTCAGTACTACGCCTGTAAGCCAGCTGTCTCTGGAGTCCAAGCCTCCAACGGGGTTGAGGGAAGCCGGGGGCTCTTAGACTCTTTTCCCCACGGAAGGCCTTACCCCAAAACCCGGCTGAAACGGATCCCCCCGTAGTGACGGGGGCCCCTTGATCCAATTTAACAAAAAGGGTTCAGTATGAAAAAAAACGGGAAGGGTAATGGGTTGGCCTAAATATCGGGTGTTTTTCCCATAAATTTTAATTTATGGAAGCCCTGTTCTGCATACATTGTAGAGGATTATTAGTACGAGAGAGAAATAAGAAGGGAACTCTAGGGATCATGAGGGTAATGTTTATGTGCTCGGCCTTTTGGTTTTATTTTTGGTTAATAGGGGGGAACCATTTTAAGGTTTTCCCCCCCCTTTTTTTTATCCCATCTTTCCCCACCCTTGGTTGAACGTGATGGACATTTTTTAAAGTTATGCACTATGAAAAACAAAGAAATTTTTGTTTCCTTTATTTTTGTCATAAGATTGTCTCTACTTGTTACAACTGAAATTAGCTTTGATAACGCTCATTCAGCTCTTTAAAGCTAGATAAATTTTGCATACTTTTGCTTCAATGTTTTTTTCACTGTTTTGTACAATTTAGAGTTTTCATGTTATTTCCTCCATTCATATAAATAGCTGCTGCGGGTTGCCCTTGGAAACAGACACCTGTTTGACTCCACCCACTTGACAGAGATGTGACTTTACAGCTCTGTCATCTGAGCTCCCACAGTGATCAGTTCTCTGGTAATCAGCCTTGTTATGAATTTAGCTTTAGAAATAAATGGAGAAGAAAACACAAAGCTTAAATTAATAAAATGTGTTGATTTATTCTTATTCTAAATGTTGCTAGATCTGGGGCCCTTTAAAATGAAAACATAGGTTTGCCCTATTCTGCTGCCTAAAAAACAGGCAACTTTTCTTTCTGATAAGGAAATGGGAAAAAGTGGGCCCTTTTTGGCCCAGGGTTTGGGTTTAAAAGGAAGTTTTTTTTTTTTTTTTTTTAACCCAAAAAACCCCTTCAAGTAAAATTTTTGTAAAAAGGGGATTTTTGGGTTTTCAAAGCAATTTTTTTTCAAATAATTAAAACCCTTTAAAAAAATTTGCAGAACACACTTTTTAATTGAGTTTAAAATCAAAACATGGTGTTATTCACAATCAGAGTCACTGTGAAAATGTCTGCAGGTTTGTTTGGTTTTTCTTTTGCTTTGACCTCTGGCCTGCTCGGTAGGAGCTGTGCAGTGACTGGCACTTGGGGTATCCATGGGATTTGAGAACTGTTAATATGTCATGTGCTTCAGTGAGTAGTTAATAGTGATGGGAGTATTGGCCTTCACACTGCAGAAAGGATGGGGGAGGGGGTTATTTATTAACTTGTGACAATGGAGAACAAATAATCTCCTTTCTGCAGTGTCAAGTAACTATCCATATGGCAATGATATTTTCCCAAAATTTCCCTTTTTAATTGGAAATAAAAAGGGGGGGCCGGGTAGGGTAGTCCTCCAGTTTATGCATCTCTAGTTGATAGATGGATATGTCAATATCTTTACCCCAAATGTAGGAGTTGTACTAAAGAAGGCATCTTATTTCATGGTATCAGTTGGTGATAGTATCTAAGATTACCTGTATTTTGCAGAGGAACCTCCAAATTGCCCTTTTATTTTTGACTTTTTGCATTTTGGTTACTTTAAAAAAGTCCCCGGACAATAAAAGGTTTTCCAGATTTATAAAATTTGCATTTTGACGTTAAGTATTTGGGCACCCTGAGGAATTCTTAGGCATCATCTATACCCTCAATGTAATGGAGGTCCCAAATATACTAAAAACCTCTAAACTGCCCCCCTTGTGACTTCTACAAATCATGTTGCACACAAAACGGGCAGGCAGTGTAAAATCTGGGTTTAAAACATTCACAGTGCAAGGGGAAATCCTCTCTTTTTTAAAAATTTTCACTATACTTTTTCCCCAAAAAAAAATTTTGCTAGTGTATAATGTTTCCCGTGTTGCCATAGGAAGTAGTAAAAGAGTGAAAAAATTCAGGGATCCCTTTTTAGGGGCCCTAACTGGGGTTTATTTAAATGGTGAGCTTTGAGAAAATTTTGCCCCCTTCTTCAGACAGGGATGTTTTTTAAAAAATTGAAAATTCACAAAATTTTTTTTTCCAAAAAAACCTGGACCATCAAAGAATCTTAGAATTTTAAAAATAAAAAAAAGGAAAATAAAGCAAAAAAGTCATTTACGGGGCAGGTAAAGCAGTAAAACTATCGGGAAAACTTGTTGGGGGATGACAGGGGGGTTTATTTATTCCTGCGTTTATTTAGCACCCAAATAAAGGGCCTTTGATTTGTGCCCCATAACATTTCACCCCATAGTTCGACAAAAAGTGGCTTTTAAATTTATTTCCCCCATTTTGCAGAGTTTTAAAATTTTTTGCTTTAAATTTAAAGGCCACCCTTTTTCTTCCCTCTGCGTCTTAAAGTGCCCCTTTTTAAAAACCAAAAATTTTTAGATTTTTCAATACAGTGGCCCTTTGGGAAAAGGGGTTGTCCCCGGGAGTTTCATTTTCTGTTTTATTAATATTTAAAATTGTGTGAATTTTAGGGTGGCGGGATTTTGCCGTTTCCCCCCAATAGGGGCCCTGTGTTGGGACATTGTTACACATAATAAAGGTTAACCTTTTTTTGTAGACCTGCGGAAAATTTCCCCCTAATTCTGTGAAACCTGGGGGGCTGTGGGACGGTACATGTCGCAGTGGGATGTGTCAGGTTTTTCACCTGTTTGCAGGCGGGGGTGGGGGTTTGCCATTTTCGGGGTTGGGGGCCCTTCGGGAGCGTTCCGGACAATAAAAAGTCCCCGGTTTTGGTGGTTGCCAAAAGGGAAAAAGGAAAAGGGGGGACTGGGAATATGTCTTTGAGTCTTTTGGTCCCTTGTGGGCACAGGTTAAATTTCCCTTGGCTTTTTTCTTTTGGAATCTCCAGCTGTGGTTGTGGTTTTAAAACTAGGGGCACTCGTTTTTCCCTTCGGGGGGTTTCTTTTTTGTGAGCAGCCCTGTCTCTGTTGATGGCGGCCGTTTTTGCTGTTTTGGGGATTGTCCGTCACTTTTGGCCTGTACCCCAATTGGGAAATTTTGTCCTCGATCAGGGGGTGTTTTTTCCAGGCCCCTGTCCTTGTTGGAAAAATACGTTTTGTCCCGGGTTTTTACCCTGGCTGTTATAATAGACGGGTTTTGTGGTTTGGGGGGGGAAAGTGTCATTCCTGAGGTAGGCCTTTCTGTTGGGGTTTTGGGGGTACATTGATGTGAGTACCCGGGTGGTCTTTGATGTGTTTTGTTTTCCCCAGAAAAGGGAAATTTTGGGCTTCTGAATAGGAAAGGGTTGAGGTTAAATGGTGGGGGGGAAAAGTTTTTGGGAAGTCTTAGGGAAATTGAATTGGGGCCCTCCCCCCCGCAGTCCAGTTGCAATGTATCATCGATGTAAGGGAGGTATTTCATGGGTTTGGTGGTGCTTTTGTGGATAGATACGTCCCCCGTGCCCCCAAAAGGATTTGCATATTGGGGCGCACTTTCTGGCCCTCATGGAATTTTCCCCAATTCGCTGTAGTTAGGCCCTTTCCCCAAATCTAAAAAGTTTTTGGGCTGGTATGAACTGTTTTGAGCTGTGTTATTGGTTTTGTTGGGAGGTTTAGGGTTTTTCCAGGGGGTGTCCGGGCATGCTGCAACTCCATCCCCTTTTGGGGGATGTTTGTATAACAAGGATTCTACATCCATTGTTGCCAAAATGGTGGCCCCCAGGAAATGGACCAAGGGCATTTTAGTTTGTTCCTTTTCTGTTTCCCAAAGGGGTTTAGTGATTTAGAAGTTTAAAAAAGGTTTGTTAAAAAAAAATAGGGGGCATAGTGAGTTCCCGTCCTTTCCCCCTTAATTTCCTTGTGATATGCAGAAGCTTTGTAGTGGGCAAAAAGGGAATTTAAAAACTACCACTTAACTGGTGCTTTCTATAAGGAGAGATGTTCCCCTTCTTTCAAAATGCAAGTCATTTTGATTTAAAATTCCCTACTGTTTTTGAGTATACAACTCATAAGTAAACCTATGTGTCTCCATGTTGATTCTAACTCTAAAACCTTTTTGACACATTTAGGCTGTTATTCCCCACCACCCTTATCATTTTGGTTCTGATGTACATTGGTTATTGTCCTGAGGATTCATAAAGTAGTGACAAGGGGAATTGCTATAGATGGTGCAGAAGTTGTAGTTGCATACCGGCCATGGAGGTTTTAAAAGAGATAAAAAAGGTTCCCCTTCTGCATTGGGAACCGTACTATAAGAAACTGAAAACCAGTCGGGAAACCCTGTTAAGATCTTGACTGGGGTTTCCAGAAATTCAAATGAATTGGGTAATTACCTATCTGGACCCCGGGGGTGGTTATAAAAAGGCCCAGCATTATTGGGCCAAAGACTTCTTTATACATACATACAATCTGTGAGCAGTTGGTTGTCTCACAATTATGTCAATATAACTATTTGCCTATTGGCAATTAGATACCCATTTTCCACTCTACTTTCTATGCTACATGAAACCTAACTTTTATTATACAACCAGTATATTAAAAATCAGAAGGTGCCCTATCAGTATAGCATCATATGTATAATATATATAAATTCTCTTAAACCCGCCAAAAAAAAATAAAAATTGTTAGGTGTAAAATTTTCAACTGTGATGGAAAAACTTTTGTAACTTTTGCACACTGCCAATAAAAACCCTATA
This sequence comes from Phyllomedusa bahiana, assembly GCA_025379985.1. Classification (NCBI taxonomy): domain Eukaryota; kingdom Metazoa; phylum Chordata; class Amphibia; order Anura; family Hylidae; genus Phyllomedusa; species Phyllomedusa bahiana. Next base: position 109,497 of record JAODAL010004874.1, read on the forward strand.
AATGCCCCCTTCCGACATGTTTTACTGTATATACGGCATCTTAAGGGTAACGGGTCATCTGTATTTCCCCTAAAAATGCTGTATATGTGGTGAAACATGTCAGTGGAAGGTGGGGGGAATGATAGGGTTTTTATTGGCAATGTGCAGGTGCTGATGTTTAAACAGTTAGTTCAACTACAGTGGACATCTGTAAACCATATACAATTTTCATTTGGTGTTCAGAGGTTTATAATATTAAAAAAAATATCTATACTAAAGGGGCAAAAAATTTTGTTTTTTTAACATAGTTGAGGGTTTGAAAAAAGACATATGTCTTCAAGTTCAACCAAGGGTGGAAAATGTGGGTAAGGGGGGGAGAAAAGTTTTTTTTAAGCCTATTTTCCCCCAGGGTGAATGCTAAAACCCATAAGGCAAAAACCCAAATTGCTCAAGGAAGATTTCATTTATTATCCCAGACTTGCCATCAGACTGGATCTGGAATTTTCTATGGCTACATACGAATTAATATTTTTTAGTTTGAGGTAGATATCTAAACCTTTCTTAAAGGGTTATTCTCACCTCATTAGTTAGTCTCTTTTCTTTTAGTTTAAGTGTCTCACTTCCTCAAATCCCGGGGCGCTGCTTTTCCTTCATGGGCTTTCTAACGAAGGGGATGTCATCATTACCCCCTCACTGTTTTTGCTGCTCCTGAGCATGTTTTTGTTTAGAGCGTGTGAGTGGGCTCCTCCCACACTCCCTCCCCGTCTGCTTCTCCTTTCAATTTGACAGAGCAGGGGGAGGCCTGGTCTCTCTCCACATTCACCCCCTTCTGTTCTCCCTTTATAGTTTGTCAGAGGGAGTTGTGACCTTGTCTCCCCCCTCCCTGTCGGGAGGGAATGTGCCTGCTCGTTGAAAGATTCAGGGCTACTGCGCATGCCCGGAATCTGTTTCTACAGATAAAAAGACGAGGAAGAAAGGGGGGTTTGACAAAAAGAGATGCGCAGGAATACGCCAGGGCCGGCCGGAATCAAATTAGAAAGGCCGGCACCCCCAAAGGAGTATGGAGGGGGAATCGCCCGGGGTCGAGCAATTTTTTTTACCAAACCGAGAATGGGGAGACAGAGAAAACTAAAATTTGCAAAAAGACATCCAAATTTCAAAGTTTTGTTTTCACTTCCCTCATTTTGAAGACCATTCAATGAAAGATTTAAAAACCCTTTAAAACTCCAACTGTTCCGCTGTGACCAGCTCCTCAGACGATTAAGTTCTACATGAAAAACGCTTTTTCCCCTTGGGGATTGAATTTTTTTTTCTCCCCAAGGGAATGTCCCCTTTCTTTTTAGGGGGTTTTATGAAAAAATTTTTTTTCTATTTTTGTAGGGAATTTATATCTTTATAAAATTTAACATGTCCCCCCAAGCCCCTCTTTTTTCAAAAATAAAAAAGTTCAATTCTTTTTCCTCTCCCCTAACTGGATGCTCCTTCCCCCCTTTTAAGTTTGGTTACTGTCTTTTCACTCGCTTAGCTCATTACATCCTTTCTATAAATGCAGCCCGAACTGAAGCATATTCCAAAATTTCGCACAAATGCTTTATACGCTTAAATTTCTCCCCCCCGCGAGTCCATCCTTTTTTAAAACACCAATTCTTTCTTGCCTTGAGGCAGCTGATTTAATTGCTGTGTTCGTGTCATGATTACAACAACCCCCCAGATCTTCTCAACAAGCGATTCTCCCCGTTTTTTGCCCTGGCATATTCCCTGTAGTTTTTTCAGCCAGATGCAAAACCTTTCTAAATTGCCCTCATTTCCCATTAAACCCTCCTGTGTGTATGGTTTGTTTGCACTTTACGGACTCTTTGATAGATTGCAAACATACATAGCTTGGGTGACTCAAAATAGAAACAATGACAAACCACTCCACATATCATTAATAAATACAGAAAAAAGGACCCAATACTGAGCCCTGAGGCCACCCCACTCAAAACCGGGGAACACTCATGAATACGATTGTAGCCCCACTCCTGAGTGGATCCAAAACCCCAGTTTTTAATCCAATCACCTGTTATTTAAAAACCCCAAGGATTTTAATTTCCCAAATTTTAAGTTTGGGGGAGACAGTGCAAACGTAAAAAAAAAAAAACCCTTATCCACGCCTCCGCACTCCGGTTCTACTCCTCTTAAAAAAAAAAAAAAAAAAAACTACTGTCCTTAGTGAAATCATGCTGGCAATCACTTAAAATTTTTTATATTCAGCCAATTTTTTTAAAATCCCATATGAGCCCTAAAAACAGATTTCCCACAATGGGATGCAAACTTACTGGTCAAAATTCCCTGTCAAAATTGGACCCTTTTTTAAAGAGGGGAACGCCTTTTCCTTTGCCAGCCCCGGCACTATACAGTCCCCGGAATCTTAATTATGGGCACAGAGAAAACTGAGTGAGCTTTTTTAAACCCCCTTTTGGGCGGGATCCTTGTTCACATCATTTATTTTTGGCTTGGACCATTTCTACACCACCCTTTTTTTTTTATATCAGTTGGATGATTAACAGTATGCACCACCTTTCCCACTGGGCCTTCCCCCCTCGTTTTAGCACTGCACCTATTAGTTCTGGGGCACCCCTACATTTGTAGGGGCCCATCCATCAAACTTTCCCCCCTTTTTTGTTTTAAAAAGAGCAAATAAAACCTTTTTAGCTATCCTCCTTTGATCCCTAGTGACCGCCCCATTACGTTATTTTAAAGGGGCCTAATGCTTGATTTTGGGTTTTTGCATTTATATGTTTAAAAAATATTTAGGGTTTCTCTTGCTGTCCTTGGCCACCTGCCTTTCATTTGTATTTTAGCTGTTTTTTTAACATTTTTACAAATTTTTTTAAGTATTTTAATTTTCAAAGGTAATGTTACCCCGCTTATATTTTCTTTATTTTCTAAGCCCTTTTTTATTCCCTTTTAAAAGAAAAAGAACCCGTTGGGGTTTAGTTTTAATCGCCCATTCTTTTTTACCTAAAAGGGAATACATTTTGTAAAATTTCCCCAGAGTATATTAAGCCTCCCAAATTTGGGTTCTACATACTATTTATAAAAGCGTTCCCAGCTATTTCCTGTATGTGGGCCCTCATAGGGGAAATGGCCTTTTAAAACATGTTTTTGCCCCCACTCTGTGTTTGTTTTTTTCCCCTTTAGACAAATGAATTATTTGTGGTCACTTTCCAAGATTTTAGAAAAAATGACCGCTCCAAAAAAAGTTTAAAATTTTTTAAAATTCCAGACCCCAAAAAAGCATCATTCTAGGGATCCTCCACAAAAGGCCAAAAAAATTGCCCGAAGTTGAGGGAAATTCCCTCCTTTGCAGTTGAAGCAGACCGTGACCCAGTCCCCTATGGGGGTTTTTAAGTGCCCCTTATTTCCACTTTTGGCCCGCCCCCATTTGTTTTTTCAACTGTTCTATTTTCCCCCCCGTGAGTTCGGGGGGCTATAATTACGGGAAAAAAATTTTTTTTTTTCGTTAACCCCCCCCTTTTATTTCCACCCACATTTTTCCCCATCTTCACCCACTATTTTCTTTCCATTTGCCTTCATATCACTCCTTTAAAACGAACACTCTCCCCCTTTTTTGTTTGCCCCCGTTCTTCCTAAATGATTAAAACCTTAAAGTTGACGCTTAAATACAGGGTTCACAGGTTTCAGCAAAAACCCAAAACATCAATTGCCCTTCGAGAACTAGACCTTATTTCCCCCCATTTTTCCTGCTAGATTCTGGGATTGGAACAGACACTTTAAAATTCCCTTCCCGTTTTACCTTTTCACGGTATGGGGTTTTTTTTATAACAAATTCTTAGATGGCTGGATCTCTTTTCCATTCAGAGACCATGGGAAAAACATTACTTTTCAGATGACGGCCTGGGTTTATACATCACTTTTCAGTGAAAGCATGGGGTTATACATTAGCCTTTGTAGACAGCAGGATTTTATATTCACATTTATAGTGGCTGGGGACCGTTCCTAGGGGCGGGCGAGGCGGACGATCGCCTGGGGCGCTGAGGCTCCACTCACCCGAGGGGGGCGCAGACCGCCTCGCCCACCCGGAGATTAGCCCTGGGTTGCGCGGGTTTATAAACCGACGAGTCCTAAGCACTGCACCCCACCCTCCCCCTGTTAACGCGCAGGGATCTGCTCGGTCGTCTTTGCCCCGAGTGTCCCGGGAGTGGTGAAGGTGCTTGTGAGAATCACCCCCTTACACTGCTCCGTCCCGGAGCTGGACGGGGGACCTTTTGGTGAGTAATTTTTTTTTATTTTTAATTAGCAAAAGGGGGGGATGTTGGCTAAGGGGCTTCACCCGGCTAAAGGGGGGGATCTACTCTAAGGGGGATCACTGTACGGGGGGGGGATCTACTGGCTATAAGGGGGCTGTTGGCTCAGAGGGCATGTACTGGTACAGGGGTTTACGGAAAAGGGGGGCATTTTGACTACAGGGGGGCTGTTGGTTTAGGGGGATTCTGTCTTAGGGGTTTCCCGGTACAGGGGGGCATTCGGCTAAGGGGGGAATTCTGGGTGCAGAGGGGCATCTATGGGTACAAAGGGGGAAACTCTGGGTAAAGGGGGGAAAATGGCTAAAGGGGGGGTCACTGGCTACAAGGGAAATCTTTTGGGTACAAGGGGCACTACTGGGTACAGGGGCATCTACTCCTAAACAGGGGCATCGTTGCTGGATAAAGTTTGCATCTAGTGCCATGTATAAATTGTGAAGAGATCTCAGATTGTTTGATTTGTAATATCACAACATTGAAGAGTCGAGCCGGGAAAAGACCTATCATGGCATCCTAGGGAACAGATGGAGAAAGAAGAATGAGAAAGAGACCCAACTCTTCCCAGACTTCACCTGTAAGATGCCTGGGAGGTACCTTTACTGTAATCGATTATACAAAACTGCAAAGCTGTGCACAGCTGGTATCTATCCACCCTCTGTATGGTCCACTGTATGTCCGCTAATATTAGATATTCAGTAAAACTGGTTTGCATTCCATAATGGTCAGTTTGTATTATTATGGTCACTATTTGCTGTGGATATGTGGTCATGGTGTAAGAGTATTAATAATGGTCACTATGGGGGTCACGGTTACTCAGTATTCGGACACTATGTGGTCACGGGAGTCGTCAGTATTCGGGTCACTATGTGCTGTGATATGTGGTCATGGTGTATGGTATTATTCCGTCACTATGTGGCTGGAGAAATGTGGTCTTAGTAGGACATTTTGTACTATTAGCTAGGATTCTGTTGGTGTAAGAAACAGTGTTATTTGGTTAACGGTAAGACTATTATTTAAAAGTTTTTATACGTTAGCACATTGTGATAAAACTTTTTATTGTATATTTTGGCGTTAGGTTGATGGCTGCACTTTGTATCGTGATTGCACCCCTTCTAGAATTCTCTCCCCCAGCACAGCAGACCCCCTTCCATTCAGGTGCAATTTATCTGTAGAAAACAAATTGCACATGCTTGGCTGTATAATAAAAGTTACATTTTATATAGCATAGAAAGAAGAGTGGAAAATGGGTATTTAATTGCCAAAAGGAAATACATTGTAAGCTCTTGCGAGCAGGGCCCTCGTACCTTGTATTTGATCTGTTAGCAGTTTTTTACTATCTAATGTTTGTTTTTTGTCTGCACTTCTACCCTCTAAATTGCAAAGTGCTGCAGAATATGTTGGCGCTATATAAATAAAGATTATTATTTATTAAATGGTTATATTCTGATTACATTATCCTTGCCACCTATTAGGACAAATACATAGGATAATTCACAGGCATGTCATTGACCTCTAGGGTCCACCAACCTTTCCTAAATTCAATGACCTAGACTAATTTATTTCAAAGATCTTCCTTTTAAATATTTCTGATGCTTTATTTATTCATACAAGACTCAGAGTATGGCTATTTTCGAAGAGCTGTGGTGTGGCCACCAATCTGTGGACTTGCCATCTGTATTGTTTGGCTGCTGCAGGTAGAACCTTGGAGCCTGTAGTGACACCTTTTGTTCTTAAATTTCAGGTGAACATAAATTACTTTGTGGCCTGGAAAGAGCAGCATTAAACTCAGCCTGAAGACTGAAACGGCCTAGGGGCTGGAATGTTTCAGACTGCACTATTGCCAAGAAATCAAGAGAATGTGTTCAGCATCAGGAGTTCGGCAATGGCTTTGGCTGGAATTAAATTAATTTAAGTGAAATATATTTTTGACTGGGGCCTTAAGCAAACTGAAGTATTTCTAGTAACAGAACAGAATATTAACTAGATTCTACATGATGAATGACTTCTTCTTAGGTGTCTTCTTGTAGATTGTAAGCATTCTTATGCAGGGTCCTCTCTCCCTCTGTACCAGTTCTTAGTCAATTTGTGTTGCCCTTGTACTTTGGTTTTTGAAGGGTTGTCTCGCTGCAAAGATTAACTTTCAACATGCAGAATACATTAAATCAAGACTTTTTCCAAACACATTGCTCTTTTGATATTACATGTTTCAGGAGGTAAGATAGATTTTATCTGTTCTGAGTGCACACAGGTTTCTTTGGTTACCGTCCTGCTGTTCCTTCTTGATTAACTTGCATGTAACAACAGGTGGCAATTGAACTCCTAATAGACTGCTATGGTTGCATAGCCTGCACAAGGGAGTATCCCTCTCTCCCACGTTTCAATGGGCTATAATAAAGGTGACTTTGCAGGAAAGCTAAATTATCAATATAAACGATCATATATATAGTTTTCTTAAAACAAATAACATTTTCTTGTGCACAGAAACTGCCTACTTGCATGATTAGAGTAGAAAGACCATAGCGGTTCAATAGTCCCACATCCATGGATACAGCATGTAAGCGCACCAGCGGTCTCGGTTCTCCCGTTCTCAGAGCCAACGTAGTGGAGCGAGTGCAGACGGGCGGGGTCCGAGGAAAACGCGTGACGTTTCGGGGAGACACCTCCCCTTTCCTGCAAACACGGTATTTCTCGCCCCCTCCGACTTCCTTTTATACTCAAACTTTCCATCAACCTATTGGTATATACAAGTGTCTTATTAAAACTTAAGAGCGACAGCTAATAATATATATACAAACAATACATACAATTGCTATTTACAAAATGCTTTGAGATTAAGGTCTTCATTAATGCCTGCAGGCGCTAGTGTAATCACCGAAAGAGTCAAGCTGCTTCTCTGTGCAGCAATTTCCTCTCCAAATTTTCACCTTCCCTACATTTGTCCTCATCTAAAACGCACCACTGTAGCTCCACTACTCCATGACCTGATTCCTGAAAGTGTTTAGCGACAGTAGTCTCACCATATTTCTTTTTAGAGCAGTCCTCTATTCTTCCATCTTTCCTGACCGCAAATTCTAATGTTAGACCGATGCTCAGTAATCCTAGTTTTTACGCTCCGCAGTGTTTGACCTACGTAGCCCTTCCTGCAGGGACATTTCAAGAAGTAAATAACTGACTTAGTATTACAGGTATAGAAACCCTTAAGTGTAATTTTTAGAACCCTGTGTTGGGATGAGAGATATAAGTTGGCCTTTGATTTCAATAGGTTGCAATTAGAGGCAGATTTACGATGCCTTGGATTGGATTCTGAGCCCAATGCGGTGATACATTTGAGTTTTTGACTGTTTTCAATTGTGATGATGTTTATATAACATTACCAATATTATGTCCTTTTTATAGACAAATTGAGGTCTTGTGTAAACATTTCAGACCATATTTTTGCGTCTCTAAATCAAAATGTACAATATATTCTTCAATGTTTTTTTCACAAGAGAACTGTGAGTCATAGGTACTTACAAACATTAGGCGATCGGATCGTAACTTTTTAATGGACCTTTTTAGTATGGATTCTCTACTCATTTGTTGTACATCCTTAGCAAAGTCCATCAAAAAATGTATTTGGGCATTGGTTAATGTATGGTCCTCACTAAAGGACTCTCTGACTGCTGTAATGCCTTCCGTATAAGATATGCTAGTATACAGGGATCTGATATCAAGTGTACAGAACCATGTATCGTCGCTGTGAGGCATAGTTTCCAATACTTTCAAAAATTGGCCGGTATCGCTGAGTGAATGAATATCTCTCCTGACCAGTTTTTGCAAAAACGAATCTAAGTAAATAGCCAATGGTTCAAGTAGTGATCCGACTCCCGAAACTATCGGGCGTCTGGGTGGATTAGTGACCGATTTATGTACTTTAGGTACAAGGTATAGTATGGGGATGCGTGGGTGTAAACAGGTCATAAGGTGTTTTTCTTTCTCAGTTATGATCTCATGACTAACCGCTTCAGTAAGAACCTGTTCAATAAATACTTTAAGCTCATTGGTAGGATCGTGGTCTAATTTCTTATACACTGTATGATCACTAAGTTGTGTGAGAGCTTCCTGTATATATTGAGTTTTATTTTGTACCACAATCGATTCGCCTTTGTCGGCTTTCTTAACTACTATGCTATCACCTTGTTTGAGTGCAAGTAGTGCCTGTCTCTCCTTCTTCGTGATGTCACTATCTTTATTACCTTGAATTTTATTCCATTGTGTGGAGATATCTGTGAGTACAAGATTTTTAAAAACTTCCAATGCCGGTGTCATGATATCTGGATCAAATTGACTGGACTTTTTAAGCCTCCTGGTGTGTTTATCATCTGTGGTCATTCTTTCCTTATCCCCATAGTACATTCTGATTCTAATGGCTCTACAAAATTTGTAAAAATCTATGTTGAAATCAAATAGTGAGACGTTCATGCTGGGCACAAAGTTCAAACCCTTATTGATAACCGATATTTGGGAGTCCGTGAGGGTCTTCTCAGAAAAATTAAGAGCCAGTCCTTCATTCATACTGTCCTTATTTAGCATTTTTTCTTGGACTTTGATTTGCCTTTTTGATTCTGGTTGCCTCTGTGTTCTCCTCCAGAACTCCCTCAAGTTTCTATGTCCTCGCTTTGTTGGAGTGTCTCTAAAAAATCACCCTGTTTTTGTGCTTTTTTAGAGGTAGATCTTAGTTACATGCGGTTAGAGGCTCCTTCTGATTCAGATGCACTGCTATCGTTATAGTTGCCTCTATTTTGAACTCTTCTTTCAGTGCGGGCTTGTGTGCGTTCCTCCGCCCATGTGTACACTCGATTCTGCACGTAATCCCTGCTATCTCGTTCAAATTTCTTCAGCTTGTTCTGAAACAGTTGTAATTTATGCTTATCAAGAGTTACCATTAGTTCTTGTTTCGTGTGTTCAAACTGCTCAGTAGACGTAGTTTTTCTGAATTCGTCCTCTACTTTCTTAATCTCGCCTCGTAGTGTCTCTATATTTTGTTGCAGAAATTGGACGGTGAGGTACATCAACTCCATAGAGTAGTTGTTCCCTATAGCAAACCATTTCTCCCGATATGTGATGTCATCTTGTAGGAGGATGGGCTGCAGCGGACTTCTAAAGCCCCTAGGGATCCTTTCCACTTTGATATATTCAGTCAATGTTGATGCGTGAGAGATCCAACTAATCTCTTTTCTTTTAAGTTGCTCCAGTTTTTTCGGGAGGTTAGTGGTTAAATCCTTCTTTGTGGTTTGTTCCCACCCAAGGCCTGCTGCTTCAGCCTGTCTCAAGATATTAGTGCGCTCATTTTGAATAAAAACAAAGATATCCATTTTTTGATGGACTTGTTGGACATTGTGCTTCTAAGGAATTACTTCAAATTTGGCACAGACGTGTACTTGCAGCTACAGGGGACCTCTATGGGGTCTCCTGTGGCTCAAAGTTACGCGAATCTGTTCATGACCACGTTTGAGAAAAAATATATTCACACATGTAAACAGTACAGCCAAGTCAAAGCTTGGTATAGATACGTCGATGACGTCTTTGTCTTATGGTCGGGCACAGAGGAAGACTTTTATTCATTTGTGGAACACCTTAATGGGATCCATCCCCTTATTCAATTTACTGCTACTATTAACCGGGATGTCATACATTACCTGGATGTGGAAGTTAGAAGGCAACCAGTGGGAGTAAGCACCACACTGTATAAGAAGCCTATTGATAGGAACAATATTTTACACTACAAAAGTCAACACGCCCCACAAATTTTCTATGGAATCCCCAAAGGTCAATTCATGCGGGCTAGGAGGATTTGTTCCTCTGATGCCCTATACAGAGAACAAGAAAGGGTTCTCATTGAGAAGTTTGTAATCAGAGGGTACAAAAGAGAATGTTTAGAGGAAATTGCTAAGGATGTACAGCAAATGAGTAGAGAATCCTTACTAAAAAGGTCCATTAAAAAGGTACGATCCGATCGCCTAATGTTTGTAAGTACCTATGACGCACACAGTTCTCTTGTGAAAAAAAACATTGAAAAATATTGGTACATTTTGACTAGAGATACAAAATATGGTAAAATGTTTACACAAAGACCACATTTTGTCTATAAAAAAGGCCGTTCTATTGGCAATGCTATAACATAATCACAATTGAAAACAGTCAAAACTCAAAATGTATCCACCCGCATTGGCACGCATCCCTGCCTTAATTGCATTAATTGCAACTCTATAATCAAAGGCACATATATCTCTCATCCCACACAGGGTTCTAAAATTACACTAAAGGGTTTCTATACCTGTAATACTAAGTCAGTTATTTACTTCTTGAAATGTGCCTGCGGGAAGGGCTACGTAGGTCAAACAATGCGGAGCGTAAAAACTAGGATTACTGAGCATCGGTCTAACATTAGAATTGCGGTCAGGAAAGATGGAAGAATAGAGGACCCCTCTAAAAAGAAATATGGTGAGACTACTGTCGCTAAACACTTTCAGGAATCAGGTCATGGAGTAGCGGAGCTACGGTGGTGCGTTTTAGAGGAGGTCAAATGTAGGGAAGGTGAAAATTTGGAGAGGAAATTGCTGCAAAGAGAAGCAGCTTGGATCTTTCGGTTGAATACACTAGCGCCTGCAGGCCTTAATGAAGACCTTAATCTCAGAGCATTTTTGTAAATAGCAATTGTATGTAATGTTTGTATATATATGTATAGTGTCGCTCTTACGTTTTAATATGTCACTTGTATATAACAATAGGTGCACGGAAAGTTGAGTATAAAAGGAAGCTAGGAGGGGGCTAATACGTGTTTGAGAAAGGGGAGGAGTCTCCCCGAAACGTCACACGTTTGCCTCGGACCCCGCCTGTCTGCACTCGCTCCACTACGTTGGCTCTGAGAATCAGGAGACCGCTGGAGTGTTACAAGCTGTATCCATGGATGTGGGACTTTGACCGGCTATGGTCTTTCTACTCTACTCATGCAAGTAGCACGTTTATGTGCACAAGAAATGTTATATGTTTTAAAGAAAAATATAATAAATGATCTTTTTATATTGATAATTTAGCATTCCTGCAAGCACTTTATTATGTTCCTTCTTGATTAGACAGAGAGCAGGGAGTGACATCACCAGGATGGACGGCAGTTTGAGAACAGAGTGTGTTATCTCTAACAAACAAAGGAGATTGTCATGGAGTGGAATGCAGATGTGGATCCTCTGGTCACCGCGAGTGATAATGCAGACCACGCCAGAGAGCAGAGTCTTAGGAGGCCCCTGGTATTCACCAGAGCCAGCCGCAAGGCAGGATGCGCTTGGGTGTGGAGGACTCCCAGGTCCCTACTCTTGATGTGGATACTCGCAGTGACAGCTGAGTGCCCAGGCCAGGAACCAGGAAGGAAGGCAGAGGCATAGCAGGAAACTGGCAGGCAGCAGGCAGAGGGAGGAAGTTGATTAAAGAGTACCTATCACCTTCAGACAAACCTCAGAAGAAAACAAGAAAAAAATACAAACATTTTCCAAAAAAGGCATTAGGAAAACCAAAAATTTTAAAACCTGTATTTCAGTTTTTAAAAAGCCTGGCCCTTTAAACAGCTTGAATCGGCAAGTCTGGACTGAAGCTTGAATGACAGTTGTAAGTTCCGAGCGGAGAGCCACAGTGAGGGGGCTGTAAGTCATTTTATGTGTCACCCGCAAATTAAGATGTGTGTGCTATGGGGGAGGGGGAAAAAACAGTAAACTGTCACATTTTTCCCTAAGGCTCGCCCCACTGCACAGAAAAAAACATCTGAAAACATCCCCATAGACTTACGTAAAAACCCCTTGTTTCCCCAAACTGAAATTGTTTTTTTGCTTTTTTTTTTTTACTGGTCGTCTTTTGAAACTTTTCTAAAAAAAAACGCCAGACAGGCAGAAATTTACTAAGGAGTTATGGAAAGGGGGCGGACTCTTTTAGCAATTTTTCAATTAAACCCCCCCAGGAGCCCCAACCCCACTATATGTTAATAAAGGTTATACCAAAATAAAATTTGCTAAAGTGCCCGATGTGTCCTTGTTTTTACCTTTCGAAATAAAATAAAACATGCTTTGGCCCACCGTTTTTTTGAGAAATCAGTTTTTTTTACTAAAAAAAGTTTTTTTTAAGTTTTTTCCCCGCTAAAATATTTTTTTACTATTTTGGGCTAATAAATTCTCTTGTTTCTGACGCTAAAAAAACGTTTTTAGAGGATTTTGGGGCCAAAAAACCTTTTTTTTATGGATTTTGGCGCTAAAACCCTTTTCTTAACATATTCTGGGGGAAATAAAGTTCTCTCCCTTTTGACCAAAAAAAATCTTATTTCCGGGGATTTTAGCGCTTCAAATTTACTTCCTTTGTTGCTAAAATCTTTTTTAGTATTTTGAAAAAACGTTTTTTAAATTTTTTGGGTGCTAAAATACTTTTTTTATGGTTTGTAGCAAAAAATACGGGGTTTTTTTTTTATGATTTTAGCACTATTAGGCTATTTCACACTGCTTTTTTTGGGATTTTCAGCCCATAATTGCCCCCGTACTGGGGAAAATTACGGCTAAAAATACGCCCCATATTTAGGGTTTAATCCCTTCCATGGGGAACATGGATTCGTCCCTCCCCCCCGCTCGCACATACACGGGGAGGGGAAAAAGGACCATTTATTCCCCGGGAAAACCCACCATGGATAATCATGCCTAGGGGGCTGGGGCTGCCCCCCCCCTCCCCCCCCCCCCCGTACAACCGTAATTACGGGGGAAATAGCCCCCGAAATTTAAAAGCCGTGTAAATATAGCCTTAAATTATCTTGCTTTTGTCGCTAAATTTATTTTTTTTTTAAGATTTTGGAACTAAAATACGCTTTTTTTTGAATTTTTACCTAATAAATTATCTTGCTTTTGTGGGAAAAATACGTTTTTTTTAACGGGTTTTTTGCGCTAAAATTTTTATTTTTTTTTGATTTTGCGCTATAAAGTTATCTGCTTTTTGCTAAAAACCTTTTTTTTTTAAGATTTTTGGGAAAATTTATTAGCACCAAAAAACTGAAAAACCCACAAAAACAAAAAAACTTATTTTTTTGTAACCCAAAATGAATTTAATTTAAAATTTCGCCAAAATCTGAAAAAAAAAATTATTTAGTGAAAAAAGGAGATAACTCTATTTGTGCCCAAAAACCGGAAAAACTACAAGATTACATATAAATGCAATAAAAGTGCTTTCCCTCCCTTTTTTTTTGGCGGGTTACATCCAATGGCTTTTTTTTCTAATTGAAGTCCCAAAAACCAAAAAAGTGCGTAAAAAAAACCCCCGCCAAAAAACAAATGCAGCCCAAAAAAAGCCTTTTTTCAGTGTTTGACGGCAAAGGGGGCAGAAAACTCAGTTTTTTAGTAATTTTGGGTTTTTAAGTCGTTTTTTTTAACAAGCCTTATGTGCTGGCCTGCTGTAAAGTAAGACTCAGCATCCCCCTGCACTGTTGGTATCTCCCAAAAGATGAAATTCCCGATGAAAATAAAAGTAAAACCTGTTTCCCCCGTAAAAATAGGTAAACCCTCCATTGCAAAAGACAGACTTGAAAAATTTTTAATTTTATCTACTATCATTCTAGGGGTTTGTGTGGAGGGGATAGTACTCTTTAAAAACCCCGGTTGGTCAGCCATTGGAGCACCAAAGATGCGCTGTCCCTATAAATTTTAAAATGGCCACTGTGCACGCTTTAAGTAGGGAGTACGGGGGAGGGTGCCAGCAGGCAGCGGGACGTCAGGGGGTGGAGAGAAAAGGTGCCACAGGGCATTCAAATAGGGGAAATTGACACAGGCGCCCACTGTCTGGAATGAGGGGCCGCAGACAAATCCCGACGTCATCCCCTTAAGCCCCCTTTTTTCCAGGCCTGCGAATTTCCCTAGTGGGGACGAGGGAACAGCACCCCCTCGGTCTCCCAAGAACTATCTTCAGACGAGATGTCTTGCCAGACCCAAGAAACTTCTTTGACTTGGGAGTCCACAGCTGGAACAGTAGAAGCGGTTGGCAGGAAGAGAAGCGTTTGGGGGTGTTGACGACTTGTGACTTGTGACTGTGGACCTTACGCTGGTTTCTTTTGTTGTAGGCTGATATATTCTACAGGAACAGACAGAGAATGCGTAATGCCATGCAGGGGACTGATGTCTCTGCTTGCTTCTCCCAGGAGATGTCTGTAAATACTCAGCCTGAGACCGGAAGACCTGGAAGCAAAGTCAAGAGCGCCGTAGGAGAAGCAGGTTTTCACCAACCCCAGATACGAGGCAGCGTGAGTGTGCCCGGCCCCAGTGATCTCACCCGTATCCATCCAAACCAGGGCAAACTGCTGTAAAACCCTGGAGATCAGGAAACTTTGAGGAACTGAGCGATGAAGAACATAGAACAAGTTCCTCTCAGGTGGGGCACTTCCCACCTGTAGAGTCAGTGGTTTGGTACGGTACCACACATATTTTTCAAGATCTCCCTGTTTTGGAAAAACTTGCGAGCCCCTTTTAAAAAGGATCTGGCAGAGGAATGAAAGTCATGCGATAAAAAATTTCCTGTGGAACCCGAATCCAGCGGCAAGACTTTTTCTGGGGGGTGAGGGTGGGTTTAATGGTTACCTGGAACAGACACGTCTTCTCCTAGGCTTGCCTCTCCCACGAGACCTAGGCACGGGGGCTTCCGAGGTGTAGTCTGGCGAACTGGGAAGATTTTCAAGGAAGGCTTACTACTGCCACAATAAAGGCACAGGTTCAGACTGTGCTTGCTAGGGCGTTCCTCCTCCTTTAGATGAACACTGTCCACCTGCATAGGTTCATCTAAAGGAAACATAGATGGTGGTTGTGGAGGACTTTGGAAGCAGGGAAGATTCTAAGGCTGGAAGGGCTCAATTTTCTGGCGGTTCTAGCTCCCTCTTCAAAAAATGGATATTGATTCTAATAGCCAGAATAATGAAGCTGTCCAGAGTAGTTGGTAGATCATGACCAGCCAGCTCATCTTTGATTCACCAAGCGAGGCTTCACCAGAAGGCCACTACAAGGGCTTCACTATTCCATTATTCCAGGATAGTTAGAAAGAGAGAGTGCAGATTTGAACCACGTATTGTCCAACTGTGGAATCACCTTGTCGTAGGCGGAGCAGAGAAGACACAGCAGAATGCCTTCAGGAAGGTTTAGAGAGTGGCGGTCACTGGATCCCCTCAGTCCCAGAGGGTAGTAACCCAAGCCAGAGCTTTGTGTAACGGTCTGGAGGTGGATCCGCTGGACCACCGCAGGCGATGGCGTAAGCCCACACCAGGGAGTGGAATCTAGTGGGTCCCGGTATTCACCAGAGCTGCCGCAAAGCGGGATGGTCTTGCTGCGGCGGGAGTCCACCCGGTCACTACCACTGGCGGGGCTTGCCTGCGGTGGCGGCCAAGGGTAACGAGGTACAGGATCGGCAGGCAGGCTCGTAGTCTGGGTCAGGCAGGAGGTCAGGACAGGCGGCTCAGGTTCGTAGACATAGACAGGCAGGAGGTCAGGACAGGCAGCTCTGGTTCGTGGTCGGTAAACGTAGGCATACGGTCGGTACACGGTAAGGCAAGACAGGAACACTCTAGAACGCTTTCACCACAGGAATATACACCAAGGATCCGGCGAGGGCCGGCAGGAAGAGGCTGGACCTAAATAGGAGTAGTGCCCGGCAAAGACCAATTACCGGTGCACTGCCCCTTTAAATTTCAAACAGCCGGGCCGTGCGCGCCCTAGGGGGCGGAGCCCCGTGCCGGGAGACCGAGACTAACTGAGCAGAAGCGTGGCCTGGTAAGTGGACGCCGGCGGGGGTCGGGACATGAGCGGACCCCGAACTCGACGTGCGGGACGGGGCTCCGCTGGGAGCAGGAGCACGGGCGCGCCTGCGACCCGGGACAGAGGTTGCAGGGGCGTCCGTGACACTTTGTCAGACAGGAGACTCCTGATACATGCCACCTTGGCTCGCTCAGAGTGAAACTGATGTGCCACCATTTCCAGTGAGAGAGATTCAGGGCTAGTACAAGGTTTTGATACAAATTGGGGTGTTCTGAATGATTTAAGACATACAAAGGGGTGGTTGGGACAACTAATGACCATGAAGACATCTCCTCCACCATAGTATCTGCCTTTGTAAGCCTCAGTGAGAATTGCCATATAAAGTGGAGCTCCAGTGATAATCCTTCAACCCCCTTAATTATATAAAAAAATACATTTTAGCCAGTGCCCATATAAGTTCCGATGGGTGCTTAGCTATTGGCGCAACTGCCAAAGAATATCATGAAATTCAGCCATGTCCCTTAATCTACAGCAGATGAGTAGAACCTAGGAGGTAGACAGCTGTGGATACCCAGTGCTTATTTTGGCTACAGTTGAATGGAGTTGGTGCCCTTCTTCATTTAATGCAAAGTGGGTTTTCGTGGGCATAGTTCATCTGAGGACATTATGTACCACTCTTTGTACAGCCAGAATATGTCCTATTAGTCCACACTATACCATGTTCCCTTCCGAAGATGATTGACTTCCTACAGGAAGTGAATGTGCCAGCTTCATTAGCAGCACGCGCCTCCAAACAAAGTGCTTTATACCAGGACATTACCGTTCTTTGTGTGCACAATCTCCGGCTGCCTCTGTATACACTATGTGATATAACAAGGATTAGCTCAGGAATCAGGAGTGTAATCCCAGCACAATATTCTGCTTTGTGTGTTTTTAGAAAGGATATTTCTGCTCTCAGCTTTAGCTGGATTACCAAGACTACCCTAATTATCCTGTCCTTTTGGAACCTTTGAGTTTTAACCCTTTCAGATAGGTGTTCCTTCACTCACTTGCTTATTATGTTATCTTATCTCACTTCTGATAGGACTTGTAAATCGAGTTTTCCCAAACACATTTTTATCTAGTTTTATAGTGATGTAATCCTTGCTCAATGGTGTGATAGGTGGAGGTGAGGAGGTTCTGGGGTGATCGGTAGAGGTGGTGGAGGATTATGGGTTGATAATTGAGGGTTATATTTTGTGTCAAAAGGGGCAATACACTACGTCGAAATCCCTAAAGAAGCATTTATGCTATCTATCATAAATGAAAAAACTTTGAGACTCTCGGTTCACATATCTGATCAGAACATGTTAAGCTGCCCACGATTTTTCAACGTGGTCTCAAATCGGGCAGTCCTTTTCCTATCTTTACCTCTCAATCGAGCCAATCAGGCCCTCTCACTGGGTCACCGACCTCCATTATTCAGAGAGAAAAAATAAAAAACACCCAACCTGCAAAGCTGCCCTTCTTATGACAGCCTGTGAGAGTGGGCGGGGACAGAAACCCAAAATGGAAGCACCCCTTCCTTTCCATATATATATATATGGAAAGGAAGGGGTGCTTCCATTTGGGTTTCTGTCCCCGCCCACCCCTCACGGCTGTCATAAGAAGGGCACCCTTTGCCGGGTTTGGGTGTTTTTTATTTTTTTCTCTGAATAATGGAGGTCGGTGACCATTTGAGGGGCCCTGATTGGCTCGATTGAGAGGTAAAGATAGGATAGGACTGCCGATTTTAGACCCGTTTGAAAGTCGTGGGCAGCTTAAACATGTTCTGATCAAGATATGTGAACCGAGAGTCTCAAAGTTTTTTCATATTTTGTGTCGGCACTAATACACTTAACACAATGGCGATGTAGGGATGGGAGAGCGTGGAGCAGGACACAACTCACGGGCACAATCTACTTTGGAGGGTCAAAGGACCATCGCCCTTGAGATAATGCTTCAGCTGTGGTCTGTACCCTCCAGAATCACTCTGCAGGCATGATCTTCAGAGGGTGCAGAGGTTGGAGTCTAGTACTGTCAAGTTTTTTTTTTAGGGTTTCTATTTTTATACAGATTTTGCCTTTGGACTATGTCAGACTCCTTGAGACTTCATTGTGCCATCCATTTAGTTAATGAAAGGGTAACGAGGGCTGATGTCGAGGAGTGTTCATTTAAATGTTTGTTTTTTTGTCATTCTATTTTTTTATCATGTTATTCCAGTGTTAGTAATTGAGGTGTCTTACAGGCGCCTCCCCATTATTAGCATGAGGACTTGGTGTCAGCCATCGGTGGTTTTATTCAGCACACGGCTGATGCTATCCCCATGTTACTACTATCCCAGTACCCAAAACTGGGGTACTGGAAAGAGCTGGGTTATCATCAGAAGTAGACCTTCTATTGTGATGGTCCGCCTCTGAGGCAGCTGCAGGCTGGTATTTTTAGGGCAGGAAGTTACCAACATTTTTTCTTATGCAACACGTGAGAGGTGATGCATGTGCACTGGTGGGGTTTATGTGCCAGGACTGTTTTTTAGGCCCAGTCCAGCTCTCCTGAGCAGCAGAATTGGCAAATCAAAACATATAACATTAACTAGAGTATTAGTAGCATCTCTATGTGTCTCTCTGCCTCTAAATCTGCAGCTCCCTCCTTTTCCCCCTGTAGACTTCTTTGCGTAGCATGTAAACTGACACTCCACTGTCTCAAGCTGTATTTAAGCAGGTTTGAAATAAAAAATGCTCAATCAGCAGATTATTATTACAAAGTTTTTATACTGGCTTATCCTGTTGATTTATTTAAGTTTGCTGAAAGGTTAGCGGCCATTTAAGGATGCGTTCTCATGGCACAGGACAAATACCGGTCGGTTTGCCAGCCGGTACTTGTCCTGTTTTGCGGCCGTCCCCACGGCCGCGGGGGGAATGGCTTTTCTCCGCGATGAGCGGAGAAAAGCCCTTCCCCTCCACATTGGCTTGCACAGATTGCACAGTGGGGACTGCTGCACCGGTTTTCCATAGAGCACCATTGTGCTCATTTTCAGCCGGTTTTTCAGGCGGTCTGAAAAACCGCAAACCGGCTGAAAAACCGTCCGAAAACCCGTGCCGTGAGGACATGCCCTAAGGGTTGGAACAGTAGTATTGCCTGCTGTCACTAGATATTGGGCCCCATACACATCACATTTTTCCCTGGGGAATCCATTAATAAAAAATAATCCGAATGGATACTGTGGTGGGGCCGAGATCTATAGGACAAATGAGTACAAATTGGACTACATTTGCCTTATTTACCAAAGGTATATGCTTTCTATCTAGATAGATATAATGTATAGATATCAGGGCTGTAAAGTCGGCAAGCCAAAGCTCCGACTCCGACTCCTCAATTTCCCAAACCTCCGAATCCTGACTCCTGACACCGACTCCCGACTCCCTCATACATGGCGCATGTTGAAGTGATAACTTTACTGTAGTTAAATGGTTACATCTGGCTTTTTATCACCTTATGATACAGTAATCAAGCTATTTAGGTAGAACAGACACGAGCAAAAGGGTAACAATGTTTTGATATTTTGAATGTGTAGAAGAGACCTGGGATAAGATTTTGGTCAAGATATGATTGAATCTGATCCAGAGCCCAGAAGGATTCAGGCAGTGCTGGAAGCCAAAGGTGGATTTCCAAAATACTAACAAAATAATAGAAATTAACATTTTTATTTTTAGGAGCAAAACAGTAACAATGCAGTTACAGGACAAGAATCTGCAGAACTCGGCAGATGCTAAATACTTGCAAGTCAAATTTATGTATAAGATAGGTAAGATGACTGTATATAAAATTTTTCTTTGCACTGGATCAAACTAACTGGACCAACTTATTATATATTTTGGGAGTCGGAGTCGGTCCATTTTATGACGACTCTGACTCCTGCAAAATAGGCACCGACTCCACGACTCCATCTCCAACTCCACAGCCCTGATAGATATATATAGCTGTTTTCCAGAAAGTGAGCAGACTGTGTCTGAGTCCGTTGGTGATGAGGTATCCCTGTATCGAGCTGAGACAAGTCCAAGGCATTGAGCAGTTCTCCAAGAAGAGGCCAGACAAAGCGTGTACCACAGAGAAGCCTGCGGAGAATGCAGCAGCTGCAGAAATACATAGTAATGATGAAGCAATTGTAGCAGACTGTAACTCAACTCTTATGTTGAGAAGATGGGATGTGGTGGAATAGAAAGTGAACGACCATGTGACAGCGGGCTGTAGTTTGACTGACATACTAAATGTGTTTATCTGTGTTATAATATTACTAATCACCTTAGGAGTAGGAGTGAGTTCACACAGCAAAGACCAAATACCGATCAGATTTTCCGACCGGTATTTGGTCTTCTTTTGGCATATAGGGGGGCGGCTTTTGTTTGAGGTTTGCGGATTCAAGCTGTTCCCTTCGCACCCACATGTTCATGTTCAGGAGGGTCATCTCTGCAGTAGGGGTAAACCTTCATGGAAGGAACAGTAAGACAGGGCTTGGACATCACAAAGCAGACCGTGAGTTAGTGAAGTGACCACCTTTACTATCTGGGGTCTAGAATGGGACTGGCTATGTAATTGGGTGGCTTGTAGTGTGTGGTGATAATTGTGTCTGTAGCAGTGTAATGCATCGTCAACCTGTGAGTAATTAGCTCTGACAAATCTGCTAGAAGTCGTCAACTGGTATAGGAAAAACCTCATGGAGTACTGATGCCTGGTTGTGGCTGTAGTATTTAGGGCTGAGGGGGAATACCTAGTTCTGTTGGGCTGGTGTATTGCTGAATTGATGGCCTTGCCGGTCGGTGTAATGGCCTTGGAAGGTAACTTGTCTATCCTGGGTGGAAGCGAGAAGTGTTGTACTGATTTATGGACTGGTTCTGGGCTATGCTTAACTCACCTAGCCCATATAAAAAGTGTATGTAAGAGTAAGGGTGCTTTCACACGGATCGTGTATTTTATGAGTTTTTTTATGCGTTTTTTGTGCAGAAATGTACAGCATTCTGCACAAAATACGCATAAAAAACGCACCAAAAAAAGCTCCGTGTGAAAGCACCCTCAGTGTGAAACGCTAATTAACCCTCTACGATCATATCCAAGTCGCATGTCAATGAGTGTTGATGTCTACGTGTTATGCTGTTTTTGGAAGAAAGACATATTTTTCCAATACAAGTCAACTCATTTAGAATCCAGCTTTTCCTGAAAAGAGTTTGTTCAATTCATACCCCACCCACCCGAGGCTAGCCCCGCCCATCTCACAACTGATTAACTTTTGAATAGGTAGAGATATATGAATAACTGTCAGGTGGGCGGGGGCTAACACCTGTGCATGAATAAAATTTATGGGGTAAATGCTCTAAAACTACAGCATCTTACAGAATAAGGGACACAGCACTGGAAACAGCATGTCTGACACTAGCTTGCGCTGTCCTCAGCAAGGGAGGCATAAACTATGTGACAGGTTCCCTTTAAGTTCACCAAGAAGCAGAAGTACAGATCTTTGGAGAGTAGCTATAAGGTTGGCTTCACACAGTGTCTTTTTAATGTTTATTTTGCTGCAGCATTTTTAAACTAAATCCAGAAATGAAAGCTACAAAGAGAAATAAGTATGATGGGAAGGCTTGTACTTGTTTAGGACCCACTCCTGGTTTTGACTTATATAATATGCATAAAAAACACTGTGATACAAGCCTGTGGCCACAGCATAAGGGACCCATAGCTCCTCTTAAGAGACATAACCTGAAAGTAAAATGGGCCTCCATGTGTTATTTGCAATACTAGTGTCTATGTGGCAGAAGGATTATGGGCCCCCTTAGCCTGCTGGGCCTGGAAGTGGCCACTAACTCTGCACCCCTTATAGCTATGCCCATACTTGCCAACTCTCCCGTTTTTGGTGGGGGTGTCCCGCGATTTGGGTTGCCCCCCCCCCCCGCCATCCCGGCAGAGTTGGCATTTCTCCCCCCGCCAGCAGGCAGCGGGGTTTCTTTAAATGACCGCGAAGCCGGAGTAGCGCTAGTGCGCTACTCTGGCGCCGCCGGTCCGTTCTCACAGGCGGATGAAGCGGCCGCAGCTGCCGCTTCACCCGCCCGGAGTCTCGCTGTGCAGGGAGGAGGCAGGAGTGATCGCTCCCTCCTCCCTTCTCCCCCTGTATGTCCGGTGCCTGTGCACGCTCTACATACAGGTCAGCGACGCAGGGGGTGTGACGCGCGGCTGCTCTCAGTCCCCCTGCGCCGCTGAGGAGATCGGCCGGGAGCTGGCAGCGCTGCAGGAGCCTGGTGAGGTGAGTGGATTTTATTATTTTATTTTTATTAGCTTTAGGGGGATCTACCTGGCTACAATGTACCTGGCAACAGAGGGGGCACTACCTGGCTACAATGGGGGCACTACCTGGCAACAGAGGGGGCACTACCTGGCAACAATGGGGGGCACTACCTGGCAACAGAGGGGGCACTACCTGGCTACAATGGGGGCAGGCACTACCTGGCTACAATGGGGACACTACCTGGCAACAATGGGGGCACTACCTGGCAACAATGGGGGCACTACCTGGCTACAATGGGAGCACTACCTGGCAACAATGGGGGCACTACCTGGCAACAGAGTGGGCACTACCTGGCATACAATGGGGGCACTACCTGGCAACAGAGGGGGCACTACCTGGCAACAGAGGGGCATTTACCTGGCAAACAATGGGGCACTACCTGGCAACACAATGGGGGCACTACCTGGCAACAGAGGGGGCACTACCTGGCAACAATGGGGGCATCTACCTGGCAACAGAGGGGGCATTTACCTGGCAACAATGGGGGCACTACCTGGCAACAGAGGGGGCACTACCTGGCTACAATGGGGGCACTACCTGGCAACAATGGGGGCACTACCTGGCAACAGAGGGGACACTACCTGGCAACAATGGGGGCACTACCTGGCAACAGAGGGGGCACTACCTGGAAAACAATGGGGGCATCTACCTGGCAACAGAGGGGGCATCTACCTGGCAACAGAGGGGGCACTACCTGGCAAACAAAGGGGGCATCTACCTGGCTAACAAAGGGGGCACTACCTGGCTAACAAAGGGGGCATCTACCTGGCTAACAAAGGGGGCACCTACCTGGCTAACAAAGGGGGCACCTACCTGGCTAACAAAGGGGGCATCTACCTGGCTAACAATGGGGCATCTACCTGGCTAACAAAGGGGGGCATCTAGCTGGCTACAAATTTGGCTCTACCTGGTTACAGAGGGGGCATCTACTTGGCTACAAGGGGGCATCTACCTGCCTGTAAGGGGCACTACCTGGTTATGGGGGGTTACTACCTGGCTATAAGGGCATCTACCTGGCTTTCTTCCAAAGCCGTTATGCAGTTAGGTGGAGTGGGTGTGGTTTTTGAAGGGGCGTGGCATACCGACAAGTTGGGCATGTCCATGCTAATTTTTGCCCACTAAAATCTCCTGCTTTTTCATTTTCAAAATTTGGCAACTATGGCTATGCCCCTGCTCCTCTTAAAAGTAATAGCCCCATAAAGAGATAGAAGGCGCACATTACACAGATCAGTCGTTTATAATGTAAGGTATACTATATGGCATGCAATAATAGCTAATGAGTTGGAGGGCCCCAGTAAGGCTTTTATACCAGGGCCCATGTATCTGAGGGATTTGATGCAATGTATCACATGGCAGGACCAAACATAATGCAAGTTATAGGATTTGTGTGAAAATGGCCAAGGTTGCCGAAATCTTAAGATCAATATATTTAATAGGCAAACACCTGTATCAGGTTGTGTGCCCTGTGAGTGATAAGTTACAGATAGGAAAATGCTTTCTTGGAATCTTCTCAGTGCAGCGGAGAGAACTCAGTGACCTCACAACATGGTCTTGTGCAGAGAATGTGTCTCAGAAATCAGAGGTATAGACAGGTTTATCTGCTTCAGGGCTGAATTCCACGTGGCCCATAGAGACAGCACCTGCATTCACAATGTATAGTCATTTGAATCACATGCACAGTATGAAAAGCAGGCAAATCTCAAGGACTGTGGCTACATGGACTGCAGTGTTTGTGCCCAATAAGAAATTATACCTACAAACATAGCAGAGCTGATTTCCTAATCTGATTTATACTGGTATTACACTGTGTTACTAGTGGTCTTTTCGCAGTGCATGGACATCAGGAAGTTCAGGGCCTCACACTCCCAAAGTATCCAGGTCCCACCTCTTAACAGTTCCTATTTTGCAACATATAATACCCCCTGAAATAATAACCCCCACTGTGCCTCCTAAACTCATTTATGATCCCCACTGAGTAGAAGAATGCACCTGGAGGAGAGGGGTCGAGGCAGAAACAGTCACCTTTGTATTAAATTTGATGCAGGTCTCTAACAGCAGTACTGTAAATTCTGCCCTGATGGTGGCTGTGAGCATAGCTCTGCTTCATTTGTGCATGCAACTTTATGTATACATACCTCGTAAGGTAAGCAATCTTTGTATATATTATAATTTGATAGATGTATTGAGAGTCCTATGCAAATAAAGTCCAACTGGTGGGCACCAAGATAGTGAAAAAACGAGGGCATGTTTATTGGAGTATTGCCAGTACCAAAATAGTATGACTTGCAAAGGCAGGCATGTAATCAAAGGGACAATGGAGAAAGTATCGCTGGCATGTTTCGGGCAACACTGCGCCCTTAGGCCATGTTCACACGGCTTATTTTTAGGCGTAATTACGGACGTTTTTCGCAGCATATTGCACTTAATACACGACGAAATGCGCCCCGCAATTACAGTAATCCATAGCTCTCATAGGGAACTATGGATTACGCCTCATCCCCCTGCTTGTACAATACGATCGTATTGTACGCGCGAGGAGATAAGTGACATGTTAATTATTTGCGACGATTATGTGCCACGAGTAATGCATGTCTATGGGGTCGGCGCCCGGCCGCCCCCCACCACGCCGTGGGAGTATGCATTCCCAGAACACACGGTGTATTGCGGCGCGTACTGTAAACGGCGAATACACCGTGTGAACATACCCTTAAGCTAGGTTCACACAGCTTAACTTCGGGACGTAATTACGTCCCGCAATAACGCCGGGGGTGGCCGGGGGAGGGAGCGGGGGGGCCCGGGGACCCTTTGGGCCCGGGCCCCTAGACAATCATTACAGCGGCGCGGGAAACGCCCGCTAGAAAATGACAAGTCAATTATTCCCCCGGCCCCCGGATTCGCCGAGCAGGGGGTGGGGACGTAATCCATAGTTCTCTGGGGAACTGGGGGATTACCGTAAAAGAATGGGGCCCTTTTTTACCCGTAATTTTGCGCACTTCGGGGCTAATTACGGAACCAAATAAAGGCCCATTTAAGGGTGTGGAAACATAAACCTTATCGCAGCCCAAAACCCAAAATTTAAAAACAAACCCTTTATAGTATGACTAAGAAACAGCATCCCAAAAAAAGGCGGCCCTCCAGCGTTGGGAAACTTTCAATTTCCCCTCATTTCCCCCTTTAAGATTTATAAATGCATTATGGACTTGTAGTTTTCCCCCAACAGCGGGGGGCCGCAGTTTTTAGGATGCCTTACTAAACAATAGTTTAAATTTAAAAAAGGGAAAAACCTGAAGGGAAACTCCAAACTGACATAGGGGCGCTGGGAAACACGTGGTAAAAAATTTCCCTGGAATGCCCCATTGCACAAATCCATCACCGGGAACCCGGAAAAAAACAAAAAAGCAGCGAGAGCCATTTTTAGCGCAATTTTTGCGTTCCAACAAACCCCACAAAACATTTCAAACCCCGCAAACATAACGCAAGTACCTTTTTTCATATTTCACCCCACTTTTTCGGTTTACCACAAAATTTACCGGGCAATGCCACCCTCAAAAGAAAAATCTTGTCCCCCCCCGAAAAAAAAGGCGTCATTTGTAGATGAGAAAAACTAAAAAATTTTTGGCCTTGGGGGAAAGGGGGGGAGAAAAAAAAGCCATAATTAATTGGGGACGGCTTTTCAGAAGGAGTTAAAGTGTCCCTCCCTGGGCCAAAAAATTTTGAGAATGACACAAATATAAAACCCAAAAAAAGGGGGTCTGTTGCCCCTGGTTTTTCTGGTTTTGGGGCAATGTTTTTAAACACATATAGTGAAAACATATTATGAAATTTAAAAAAAAGCTTTTTTTTTAAAAGTTAGAATGAGTTAATGCAGCCCCAAATCAATATTTGCAGTGTTGACCCTTCTTCTTCAGGAA
The DNA here is from genome assembly GCA_025379985.1 of Phyllomedusa bahiana. Taxonomy (NCBI): domain Eukaryota; kingdom Metazoa; phylum Chordata; class Amphibia; order Anura; family Hylidae; genus Phyllomedusa; species Phyllomedusa bahiana. The sequence continues at coordinate 135,841 of JAODAL010004874.1, forward strand.
ACCCCTCTGGGAATTCTCCCTTGGGAAGCTCTCAATAACTTTTTGGGCCAAAAACCTTACTGTAGCAACCATTCTTTAAAAAACAATGCTTGCATTTTGTTTACAATTTTTTTGGTTTTTGTTTTGTTCCCCCCCCTCTTTAGATTACCACAAGTTTTTTTAATGGGGGTTTTTGATTGGGGAGTTTTTTCCCGGCCCCTGGACCCAAAAACTCAAAAAAAGTTTTGTTCCCTGACCATTTAGTTTTTTCACCTTTGCTTTTTGGCAAGGTTTCTTTCCCTCTCGGAAAAGGCATTTTGAAACACCCAAAATGCTCTTGGAAAGTTGGGAGAATTTTTCTCTTTGGGGGGACATTCTGGGAAACCCTTCTTTAAATTTATGGAAAGTGTTTTTTAGGCAAGAAATGTTTGGAACCCCATTGCCTTGGCTTAGAAGGGAAACCCCCCAAAATGAATGGTTTTTGGGTGCTTTTCAGTTGGCAAGAGACAAAAACTGGTGTATTTGCTCACCTTGTCCCCCCCTCCGAAAAAGCCCGTTTTTTCCCAATGTTTTCCCAAAAATTTTTTGGAAAGGGGATTCTCCCCAGAAAAATTTCTTTAACCCCCATTTCCCCAAGTTCCCCCTCCCTTACCCCTTTTGGGGGATAAACAGTCCGTCCCCGAAAGTTTTTTCTGGGAGAAAGTGGCTTTCCCTTTTCGCCCTTCTTGACACCAAAGGCCCTTTCTCCAGGGGTTTTCCCCCACAGTACTTGCAGGAAAGCATTCCACTTCCCCCCTGCGCCCCTTTCCCGAACAAGGGTCTGCACCCGGGGTTTTGGGCCCCAACCAAAAACTGAAACACTTTTTAAAAGGAAAGGGGCCCCGGGGCTTTTCCCGGTCTTTCTTGGGCGCCCTGGAGCCTTTTTTGGGAACAATTGGGAAACCCCTCTCCTTGAATTCCTTGATGATTTCGATAGATTTTTTACTGAGGGGCAATCTCTCTCCGGGTTCATACTCTTCCCTTTAGGCCAGTTTTTGTGGGCATTTCAAAAAATGACTGCACGTTTTTTCTTTAGAGATAACCAAGGTTAACAGAAGAAAAAACAATGATGGGCCAACACCAGCCCCTTTTAAAAAATGTCCCTTTGGGGTGATTCTTACTTAATCATGACAGATTTTAACTCCACCCTGCCTCATTTAAAACCCACCAAACCCTTTTTTAAAGGAGAAATCACTTAAACAATTTTTAAACTGTCCTTTTTTGGGAGGCCCCGCAATGAATTTAAAAAAGTGGGGTTTTTTGGGGGAAAAAAAGGGTTTATTTTCTAGGCAACTATTGACTTTGCAATTAATTGCTGTTTAAACGATCACTCTTTTTTAACATTCTTTTTAAATATGGCAAATTGCCAATTTTAAAACCTGATGCAGTGACTTTGTTTAAAAATTTTAAAATTTGAAAACATTTCCAAAACTTTTGGCCCCTGACCCGGAAAATTTGTAAAATCCCCTTTAAAAAAAAATAAAAAATTCAAAAAAAAAAAAAAGCGTTAAAACCTAACCCGATAATGGTTTTCCCGAAATTTTTCAAAAGTTTTTTTTTAAAGTTTTTTGGGCCCTTTTACCAGGGCCGGGGCGGGCATTTTTTTGGGGCCCTAGGCGAGTACAGCCAAAAGGCCCCCCCCCCCCCCCTTCCCTCTCAAAAAATACCCCCCAAACCCACACTAAATTTCCCCTCACCCCTTCCCATTTTCCGTCACTAAATTTTTTTGCATATCCCACATAGCTTTCCCCCCCCAACTCCTCCGCATTTACTGCACCAAAGAAAATTCAGCCCTTCCCAAATTTACATTTTTTTAAAACCCCCCCCCCCGTATTACAGTGGGAAAACCCCTAAATAACATCACTAAAAAAATCCACCGAGACATTTAGCAAATCTCCAGACAAGTGATTGTTAAATAAAAAACCCACCTACAAAAAAACCCAAAACCCAAAACTAAATTTCCACTTAAAGGGGGTCAAATAAAACCTTCCAGAACCCTGAAACCAAAAAGCGGGCCCCCACATGTGACCCAAACAGTGGTTTAAAAGCTCGAAGACATAAACCACCGCCATACAGTACCAGATAAGGGGGTTAATTTGTTGTAATTTTAGACTCCCGGGAACATATAAGTGGGTTTCACTGCATTACATTTAGTGAAACCCCCCCGGAGACGTCTTTTTTTGAACAGCGTTTGTTCACTTTCCCTTTTCTTTTCCAAACCCGGTTTTAAAACCTTTATTCCCAATTTCTCCCGGCCCCAAAACCGTCCCCTGAGGGTTTTGGAAAACAAATATCTTAGTTCCCCCATTTCCAGTAACCTTTCCCTTAAAAAATAAAGGGATAAAAAGTCCCCTAATTTTAAACAGGTAAATAGATAAAGCCCTCCAGTCAGGGAGGTTTTATAGATATTGGTTTCCCCCTTTGACGGTATTTAAAAAAATATAGGGGCCTCAGGCAGGGATATAGCAAGGGGCTCAGGGAAATTTTAAACAAGGGTTTTATCAGGCGTATGGGGGCTCAGGCAGGCTTTTGGGGGGGCCCCAGCAGGGGTATGGGGCCCACACAGGCAATGGGCTCAGGGGAGGGGTAAGGGGGATTAAAGGGAGGCGTATTGGGGGCCCCACAGGCGGAATTGGGGGGTTAGGCAGGGGGTATAGGGGGGGGCCCCAGGAGGGGTAAGGGGGCTTTTAGGGGAGGCGTATTTGGGGGGCCCCAGGCACCGTTTCGGGGGCCACAACAAAACCTACGTGGGGCCACAGGGACTTTTAGGGGGGGCCCCAACAGGCAAATTGGGGGTCAGGCAGGCCTTAAAGGGGCACCAGGCAGGCTTTTGGGGGCCCCCAGGGAGGGGTTTTTGGGGGCCGCAGGGGACCGAAAAGGGCTCAGGCAGGCCCTACGGGGGGGCCCCAGGCAGGCATAAAGGGGGCCACAGGCAGGGGTTAATGGGGAAAAGGCCCGGCGCTTGGGGGGGAACCCGGAAGGGGCAAAAAATAGGGGCAACCAGGGGAAGGCCCCTTATAGGGGGGCCGCAGGCCCGGTATTAAAATGGGCCGCAGGAAGCAAAAATAGGGGGCCAAAGGGGATTGCGTAAAGGGGCCACAGGAAGAATATAAGGGGGGGCCCCAGGGAGTTTATTATAGTTTGGGAAAAGGCAGGCAAAAAAGGGGGCCGCAGGGGGGGCAAAATGGGGGCCACAGGGGAAAGGCCCTTATGGGGGGGCCCCAGGGAAGGGTAAAGGGGGCCACAGGCGGGCATTAAAAGGGGGCCGCACATTAAAGGGGGCCGCAGGGGAGGATATAGGGGGCCACAGGCAGGCATTAAAGGGGGGGGGCAGGCAAATTATGGGGGCCGCAGGCAGGAAAATAGGGGGGCCAAAAGGGAGCATTATAGGGGGGCCGCAGGCAGGCAGGCATTGTGGGGGGCCGCAGGGAGGGGAGGGATTAAGGGGGGCCCGGGGGGGCCCGGCATTAAAAGTTGGGGCCGGGTGGGGGAAATTTGGGGGCCGCGAGGCAGGGATTTTAAAAGGGGGGGGCCCCAGGGTGTATAAAGGGGGCCCCAAAGGGAGGGGTATGGGGCCACAGGGAGAATAAAGGTGGCCACAGGGAGGCATTATAGGTTTGGGCCTGCGGAGGCATCATAAGGTGGCCCAGGCAGGCATTAAGGGGCCCCCAGGCAAGGGGGTCAAGTTGGCCGCAGGCAGGGATCCAAAAGGGGGGCCCAGGCAGGGATTATAGGGGGGGCCCCAGGCGGGGCATTATAGGGGGGGGGGGGCCCCTAGGCAGGCATTATAAAGGGGGGCCCCAGGCAGGGAAACATAGGGGGGCCGCAGGGAGGCATTTATAGGGGGCCGCAGGGAGGGATTATATGGGGGGGCAGTCCGGGATTAAAAGGGGGGCCCTAGGCAGGCATTATAGGGGGGCCCGGCATGGCAAATTTTGGGGGGGCCGGGAGGCAGGATATTAAGGGGGGGCCCCAGGCAGGGAAAAATAGGGGGGCCCCAAAGGGACCCTTATGGGGGCCGGGAGGCAGGATATAGAGGGCCACAGGAAAGGGATTAAAGGGGGGCCACAGGCAGGCATTAAAGGGGGGGCAGGGAGGCTTATAGGGGCCACAGGGGGGATAAGGGGGGCCCCAAAGGGGGGCATTATGGGGGCCGGCAGGGGGGGCAAATTTTAGGCCGCTGGCTGGGATAAATTTTTGCCACAGGCAGGCATTTTAATGGGGCCCGGGAGGCAGGCATTTTAGGGGCCGCAGGGGGGATAAGGGGGGCCACAGGGGGGTAATGGGGGCCACAACAGAAAAATAGGGGGCCGGGGGGAGGCAGGCAAAAGGGGGCCCCCAGGGGATTATGGGGGGCCGCCGGGAGGCATAGGGGGCCCCCAGGGAAATTTTTGGGGGCCGCAGGGAGGGATTTTAGGGGGCCGCAGGGAAAAAATGGGGGGCCCAGGCAGGGATAAGGGGGGCCCCCACACATATAGGGGCTTACAGGGAGGCATAAAGGGGCAAAAAGGCAGGGGTATAAAGGGGGGGACAGGCAGGCAATAGGGGGGGACAGGCAGGGTTAAAATAGGGGGGGAAAAGGCAGGCAGGTTTAAAAAAAAAAACATTAATACTTACCTTCTGCCCCGGGCGCGCCGGGTCCCCCTTCGGTCCCCCCCTCCACGCCCCGGGGACGCCCCTGCCCAGCTCCTCGGGGCCCGGCCGGGGACGGGGCGTGGCCCCGAGGAGGGGCAGCTGGTTTTTTTTTTTAAAAAGACAACAAATTTTAAGGGACGCTTCCGGTGAGGCGCAAATGGGGTGCGGCGGGTCCTCACGCTGATGGAAACCCCGGGGGGCCCCCCCTGTGTCGGGGCCCCGCAGCTCACCGGAAAGGGTCCAGCGATCCTCCGGGAGCGGGCCCACACGTCCCGGGGGGGCAGGGAGCGCTTGCTCTCTGCCCGCAGAAACCCGGGCACAGGGGACCGCCGGCGGGTTCAGGGCCCCCCGGCAGCGGCCTGGACCCTGCGAGGGCGGGGCCCGACGGCGCCCCTTTTGGGGTAAGGGGGAGGTTTTGGCCCCTAGGGGTCCGCCTAAACCTTTCCTACCCGCCCCCCGGCTCTGCTTCTTACCTAGCTTCCCTTTTAGGGGTTGAACAGAGCCAAACCGGGGGGGGGGGGGCTCCGAAACCGTGTCCCCAAACTTTGGGCCCGAGTCGGGTTTTTTTAAACTTTTTCCCGTTACTTTTTTTTTGTGGGGATTACAAAATGGGGAATCATGGCTTTTATGCCCCCCCGCTAACCTGCTTTATTCTGTTTCCTGGTTCACGACCGTGGCCTAATTTCCAGTGACCCTCCTGGGTTAATTTTTTTTCGGTTTTTAAATACTCCTTCCTTTTATTTGGGCCCCAGCTGGTTTTGAATTTTCATTGTTTGTCTTTTGATTTCCCTTTTTCCTTTTAAAGCTCCCGTTTTTAGTTTTGTTTCTGTCCTCTCCCCTTAGCCCTTTTCCTTTTTTTGTTCACCCCCTTGGTGACTCCCCTTGGTTTTCTTTTTCAGCCAAGTTTGCTTTCGGGACTTTGTGGAAAACCTAGGGAGCCCTTAGATCCCCGGCCCCCCTAAGGGGTCTGGAATTGCAGACAGAAGTTTATAAATTTGGGGTTTTTGCTGCTCTGTCAAACCCTTTTGCCTTTCTGTAGAAATTTTTTTGAGGGGGGCAATTTTTCCAAACCCGTTTTAAAAAGACAAAGGGGAAAAAGGGCCAAAATTTTTCTTTTAGATTAAAAAAACATTTAAAAATACAAAAAAAACTGTGGGGTATTTAATTTTATCCTCTTACCTCTATATCTAATATGAATTATTAAACCCCCTATCAATTTTTGGGCAACCTGCAAAAAGATGGGTACAAAATAATTCGCCTTAAGAATGGGATCAAGTTTATATCCAAAGGGAATTTCATCTTAAATGGGTTTTTTTTTTAAACTTTTGGGTTTAAAAAAGGCAAACTTTGGGAATCAAATTTTTTTGGTTTTGTTGAAAGGCAGACACATAAAAATCCCAAAAGAAGGGTTGAACCTGGGTAATTACTGCAGACAACAAATCTAACAAAAATGAAAGAGATCTTTCTGATATTTTTAATCAACACAAATTCTCCAAATGACCTTCAAAAATTGGGGGAAATCTTTCCCCCCATCCAAAGTGGAAAAAACAAATCAGTGAGTTTCGGGGAACCATAAATTTTTCTATTAAAAAAATTTTTGCCACGAAATAAAATTTTTCTTGGAAGGTTTAAAAATTAAATAATAAACACTTTCCAAACCCTTCAAAAAAAATTTAAAAAACGCAAACCCATTTTTGTTTTAAAAATGCTCCCTTTTTGATCCCCCTTTTTTGCCCCATCTCCATGGGTAAAACCAAAGGGCTGTTAGCCCTCAGTCCGGTTTCACATGCTCAAACATCACCCTTTTTTCTTAGGCCCTACTGAAGTTTCAAACCCCGGGTGCTGTTTATTCCCAAATCCTTTTCCCCCTTTGGGCTAAATTTTGGGAAAATTTAAACAGTGCAAATAAAAAAAAAAACCCATTTAGGGCTGGGCATTGATAAAAAGGAAAAAAAAAAAAACACAGGGTTTTTGGTTTCCCCGCAGGGATTTTTAACCAAGGACCGCTTGTGCTGTAAAGGGAAAAATGTTACCTTGACTACCCGTGAAACTTTCTTACCAAAATTTTATACAAAAAAAAAACTTTTCTTTCACTTGAGAGATGGAAAAGGCCTGGGGGGATTTCATCCTGCAGGGCACATGATCGCAATTCATAAAAAATCACACAAACCCCCCCCTTTTGAGCACACATACTTAAGAACTGGAAAAAGGAGAAAGAAAATGAATCGTGGGAAAAAAACCCCCTTAATTTTTCAACTTTGGGAAACTTTTGGTGACTGAGATATAAGAATCTTTTTGGGTATTTTGTGGTTGCAGATTTTGAAAATGATAGTTTTTCTTTATCAGGTCTGCTTAGCTAGATATATCTAACACAAATATCAGTGGCACACTAAAGACTAAGTAAAACCTCAAGGTATATAGGAATATTGGAAATGCATTATGCTAAGGAAAATATGAAAAAACCTGGGACTCTTAGTTTACAGTATTTGATCAAAGATTGTATTAAGTCACCTCCCAAAAGTCAAGGGGATCCCAGGCAGGTGAGTCCCAACACTGAACATGTACCTCACTAGGCGTCAATCCAACTGCAACTTCAGGAATGGTAGGAACTAGCAATTGGGATTATCCTGTCTGGGGATCCCTTGACGTTTTGGGAGGTGAGTTTAAATTTACAATCTTTGATCAAATACTGAAAAACTAAGAGTCCAGGTTTTTCATATTTTCCTTGGGCAGTAATGCATTTCCAATATTCCTATTTTACCTTGAGGTTTTACTTGTCTTAGTGTGCCACTGATATTTGTGTTAGATGTATGCTATTGCCTTTCAGTGTGCACCTATGCTTGCGTTTTTCAAGTATATTTTAGATGTGCACAGCCTTATTACGTTTTGTAGTCTATTTGAGAAATGGAAATCTCATTGCTTGCTGCACTCAGCTGCCTCTTTTAAACCAGTGCGGGATAATCCAATTGCTAGTTCCTACCATTCCCTGAAGTTTGCAGTCGGGGATGACGCCTAGTGAGGTAACATGTTCAGTGTAGGGACTCACCTGCTTGGGACCCCCTTGACGTTTTGGGAGGTGAGCTTAATACAATCTTTGATCAAATACTGTAAACTAAGAGTCCAGGTTTTTCATATTTTCCTTAGCAGTAATGCATTTCCAAATTTTATTATACCTTGAGGTTTCACTTAGTTTTTAGGTCCCAATGATATTTGTGTTAGATATGCTATTCCCTTTTTCAGTGTGCCCCTTTATGCTTGCGTTTTTCAAAGTATATTTTAGATGTGCACAGCCTTATTACGTTTTTTTGCTTAGCTAGATATGACATATAACTGTATAGATGTATACATATTATAAATTACATGTAATGAATGCCAGTCAAAGGCTGAAGGTAAAAAAGTACATTTTAAGAAGCCTAGAACATGAATAGCAAAACAACAAAAAAGTTTTTTCACTGAGACGTCACTGAATCCACGTTTCTGTGATTTCCCACAATGAGATGCTTCACGGCATTAATGTTGGATGCTCCAACAGTAGTCCGCCATCATAGGCATATCCCATGATCCATGGTAACATTCTTCCATGGTCTTTATTTCCTGGTGAAATCGCTCACCTGGTTTGACACTTACATTACTGAGAATCTGGAAATTGAGCCAAATGATTGTGGAGGTAATGCAGTCTGAGTCACATGTTACTGCCAAGTGTACAAAAGCAAGTGAGCATATTCTTCAGCAGTTCACTGTAGGTAGCAGCCTTAGGGCTTGTCCCCACGGCAGGATTTTCGGTTGGATTAACAGACGGTTTTCGGACTTGAAAGCCATCTGTAAACAGAATTGTAGACTTCAATAGAAAATCCATTCAGCAGTCCCCACTGAATGGATTTTCTGCAGGACAGTTTTTGACACCACCAGCGGCCTGAAAAATCTAGAACATGTTCATTCTTCTACCCAGTTTACGGGCCGAACATGAACATGTCAGTGGTTGAGGGAGACGGGTGAATCCGCAAACCGCGGGCAGAACCGTCCCCCAAAACCACCAAAAACGAAGTCAAAATGCTGTCCAGTTTTCTTTAATCAGAATCCGGCTGGTATACTGCTGTGTGGACGCACCCTTATAGTTCTCCCCCAAAAAGCTATAAACATACAGAATGACAACCTGGGTGGTGCCACACTAGTCTTTCATGAGTACCTCTTCTTAGCTTCTCTATGGCCAGTGCAGGAAAAGGTTTACATAGGTAGCAGAAATATGGTCCATCTTCCTTCGGTGCCTTAACAAACCGTTTCATCACACCAGGTTTGAGGTGTGGTGGTGGCAATATTCTTTTCTGTCCAAAAAAAGGTTCTTTGATGAAATTTTATTGAACAGTCACCATGTTTACTCTGAGGCTACTGTCTTCTCACTCAGTGTTAATCTTTAGCTCCACTGTCCCAACCACAACAATATCAACACAACATCAGTAAAATCCTAATTATAGTGCATAAGCAGTAGAGAAATATTGGCAGCAAAATAAAGTAATCATAAGAACAATATGTAATGATCTCAGAAACTAGAATTCCTAGAATACAATGGATGGTATTTTTGGAAACACATATCAAGAATAAGGTCTCAAATTCTAGGCGCCAAAAGAAAAAAAATATTGGTCTCCATTGTTAGTAAATGGAATATATCTAGTCTAAAATGCATATTAAATAACTCACCAAGAAGAAGCTGTTGGAATCAATGAATGTTAAAAAAAATAAAATGCAAATTGATTTTATTAAAAATCTGCTATTTTGTGTTACACCCCGGCCTTGGGGACCTATGTGTTCCTAAAATTTTAATGTACCAGAAAAAAATTTAAAGTGTGTAGCTCACCATGCAGTTATGTTTTTTTAAACCCTTAAAGGGAAAAACGTTTTTTTTTTTTGGTTTGGGAAAAGTTAGTTTTTTCCCCCTGCCTTCCCAAGCCTAATTTTTTTTTTTATTTTTTTGTTACTTTAAAACATTTTGGGGGGCTTTTCTTTTGCGGGACAAGATGTACTTTCCATGGTGTCTTTTAAAAAAACCCAAACGGGACTGTATGGGAAAACCAAAAAAAAAAATTTAAGTTTTTTTTTTGTTGTGGAGTTCACTTTCGGGTATAAATGATGTGTTACCTGTATTCTGTAGGTTTATTCAATTCTAGCAATACCAAATATGTAGGGTTTGAGTTTTTAGTACCATAAAAAAAATCCAAAAAACTTTTATTTTTTAAATCTGCGCCACATCACCACTTTCTTTCGACCAATAACCTTTTTTTTCACTTCCAATCATAGCCCGGGGGGAGGTTTCCCAAATTTTTTTGGGTTTCCCCTTTTGGGATTGATTGCCCACTTTTGTTTTTCCGTTTATTCCAGTTTTTAGGGGAAATGAAAAAGGGCCAAAAAAACCACCCAAATTTTTGGGGTTTGGGAATTTTTTTTTTTCTACCAGTGTTCGCATACAGGAAAAAAAATTTTGTTTTTATTTTAATTTGATCGATTTTTTTTCGGACCCCTTGGGGATTTTAAATTTTTTTATTTATTTTTATTAATTTTTTTTTAAATTTTTTAAAATGGCAAAAAAGGGGGGGGATTTTAACTTTTAAGATTTTTTTTTTTTTTACACTTCTTTAAAATTTGAGTCCCCCCTTGAGTGTTGGGCCCTAAGGGGCCGGTGGATCATGTGTACCACTTTTGTATTTTGTAAACAATACTAAAAGGGGGTACCCAAAAAAGGGAAATTCTTCTACTTCCTGCTTGGGGAAGTTTTGGGAAAACAAGAAACATAGTGGTGGTGATCGAGGCCCCGCAGCAAGATCGGAGTGAAGAATGGTACATGGCACCGTTTCACATTCATTTAGACACCGCGGCTGCGATCGCTGCAACATCTAAGGGGTTTAAAAAAACATGGAAAGGAGCTGGTCCATTATTTTCTGTTAATTTTCGGGGGGTCAAACTGCAAATAGCGCCGCCCAAAGCCGCCTGTTTTTGCGGGGTTGCCCCGGATCATGTTCAAAGCCTTTTAAAGGGCCAACCCGGGACGTTTTGTTTTTTCATCCGTGTCGTAAAGGGGTTTTAAACCCTTTTGACACTTTTCTGCTTTCAGCCGTTTTGACCTTTTGGAAAAAGTTTCAAAATTTTCAAAAATGTTAGGGGTATGTGTAAATTTTTTTGGGGGTTTTTTTTTTAATTTAATTTATAATCATGCAATTTTGAGATTGCTTTTTTCATGACACATTGTACTTTAAGTTATTTATAAATTTCGATCTATACAGACTGTGGTTATTTGTAAAAATAAGTTTTTCAAAGATATAAAAAAAAAATGCCACTTTTGAAATCTACATGCTGTATAAATAGTGTATAAACATCTACCATAGAGCTACATTAGGTTGGCATAATTTTTTAAATGTCTTATTTTTTTAGGACATTATGAAGCTTTTAAAAGGGTAGTCCCATTATGGCAAATCCTCTTTGTCGGCTGCTTCTTGCTAAGTGCAGTCCGGCCCTGCATGTGAATGAGGAGGGCGGCATTGGCGCTGTACTCCTCATTAATTTCTATGGAAGTTCTGAGTATAACGAAGAGGATTTTACGTAATGGGACTACCCCTTTAAGTTTAGAAATCTAGAAATTTAGCTGTATATACACCACTCACAAAAATGTAGGAATATTTGGCCTTTGGTTGAAGTTTCAGGATGAACATAACATTTCTTGATTTTTTTGCGGCGTATTGCGCTAAATACGGGGCGAGATACGTCCCAGTCATTACAGTAATCCACAGTTCTCATAGAGAACTACGGATTACGTCTCCTCTCCCTGCTCGCACAATACGGCGAGCGGGGAGAGAAGTGACATGTCAATTATTCACAGTGTATACACACCGAGAATTCTGAATGTCTATGGGGCCAGCCGCGCCCCCGAGCACATGGTGTAATTGCGGGGCGAAATACGTCCCCGCAATTACACCGTGTGAACAAAGCCTTATGCTGCCACACTGGTGTGCTTTTAAATTTGCAAGTACATAAAGAAGAAAAAATCTTTTATGAAAGCCTCGGATTTCCATCACTTTTGTTCACAACTTGACTTTTTAAAAACAGGTTCCTTAGGTTGGGCTTACACTATGTTGAGGGCTACGTTCGAGGTATCTGTCGGGGTACCATGATAAAAAGTACCCCAGTGGATACCGTAACGGCCCCATAGATAGTAATAGAGTAGATGTAGCTCCGCGTGGGCTACATTCACTCTATTTCCTGGCAGCACATGATTTTCCTGTAGGGCTCAATAGTGTGAAAGACTGTGCAGTTAAGTCCTGCAGGAAAAGCGTTTTCTACTGGGAGATAGAGCAAATGTAGCGAACACAGAGTCTGTTCTATTAATCTCTAAGGGGACGCTGTGGCTGCATCGCGGTATCAGCCTGGTAACTCTTTTTCAAGTTACCTCAATGAATACCTCAAATATAGCCCATACCCTAATGTGAGCCCACCCTAATCAAACTGTTTTGGTCTACAACCATGAAAAGCATTTGCTCAAGGAGGGGGCTGAAGCTGAAGTTTTGCACCAGAACCCATGAACCTTTGGGGGTGATACTTTTTGATAAGGGGGTGGTCTACCACTTGAGTGCAACAGCCCATATACTGTTTGTGCACAGGGGCAATCTCCAGCCTATGTCCCCTCTTTTTTTTCTCAGATTGTTTTTTGATTTTAGAGACTTTGTTCCATTGCTATTGTTGTCTTTTCTTATTGCTATGTTTTTCACCATTAGGTGGAGCCCGTTTGCTTGAATTCTGGATTGACGTGTTTTATGTATTGAATACAAGCTGTGCCGTTCCTGTGGAGAGAAGAGGGTTAAATCTTGCAGCTTAATCTGGGACATTGTTGAGAAAAGAGCAGATTATTGTGCACTGGACATGACTCTTCTGACTATAAAACAAAAAAGATATTTTAACCAAGCTAAATATTTCCTTTTAAAGCAAAGCAAGCGCTTGTTTCTCTGATAATCCAGGGTGATGCAGCACATTTTTTTTATGGTAATACAGATACTGAATAAATAGCTTTTAACCCCTTTAACAAACATTATAGACATTAATGCAATATTCAAGGAAGCTCCATAGACTGCAGTTTGGCCTGCAACATTGCATCTGCATGTACCTATAGAGTCAGGGGTGTAACCCGAAACCCCTCTGCCCCAGTTTAAAATCTGTAACAGCCCCCACCTGCCATGTACTGGTTATAGAACTGGTATCTTCTTATGTGGCAGAAGTACTTTGAGCCCCTCAGTTTCCAGGACTCTGCACTCCCTATAGCTACTACACCGCTGCACAGAGCTCCTGCCAGGCAGTGGTTTGATAGATAGATAGATAGATAGATAGATAGATAGATAGATAGATAGATAGATAGATAGATAGATAAAGATATGGGTGAAAATTGGATAGATAGATAGATAATGTAGATATTGGATAGATAGATAAGATAGAAAATAGATTATGATAGGGTAGATAGATAGAATAAGATGATAGATAGATAGATAGATAGATAGATATAGATAGATATGAGATTGGTTACATAGATTTAGATAGATATCACAAAAACATTTTAATGTGCTTTCAAAGCTTTTTTATGGAAACAGAGAATAAACTGGTCTGGAGACTGATCAACCCTGGATGTGGAAATGTCTCCCAAAACAAAAGGCAGAGAACAGCGAGTCCTGGACAGCGGACAATCGTTCTCTCATCACTGGTTATTTCATGTCCATAGAGACATTCTTGCTGCTAATAACTAAACCCAGACAGGAGCAGCGGAGGTCACACTGTTGTAGAGGGGAAACTGGACATTCTTGTTCTGTAAAGTCAGCAATGTACCTAAGACATAAACAATCAGCAATACATTGGTTTGTAGAGTCAAGCCCTTACAAACCCTCTAACCACATGGTAAAACCTCAATGTGATTATACAAGTTCCTGCTGTATTTGTCTCCATTGTATTTAACGTGTTTCTCTTCATATTGTAACAGAGGTCAGGAAGTTCAGCATACATTGTAGGCCATATTGAAGGTTATGTAAAGTTACCATTGGTCACCCACCTGAACACAAGTATGAGTCTAAATGTATACAGGGCTAATTATTCTCATAGTTCAGAATTTGCGGCAATTGTGTCCAGTGTAGAAAATCCTACCTGACTTAAAGAGGACCTGTGGCCATTTCTGACAAGTCTGTTTTGGTAACTACTTGGGTTCCCCCTAATATATCAATTATAAAGCATTTTCTTTTATAACTGTGCTTTGTACTGTTCCTCTGTTATTCCTTATGTATTACTGAATGTGTCAGCTGGGTGTTACCAATTGTGGCTGTGTTCCTGCACAGTCTGATATTGTCCAATCAGTTTGGGCAGGAACACACCCCTCTGAAAACTGAGTTGTTGTGTGGGCCCCTGTGGAGGACCCTGAGATACATTCTTAGTGTCAGAGATGGATCCTTTTCCCCCACAAGTCAAAGTCTTGCAAGGGGACTGCATTGCTTTTAAAGGCAGTGAGTCCCTGCCTTGTGGGTGGAAGGGCTCGTCCCCATATCTAAGAATGCAGTGGCGTAGCCATAGGGGTCGCAGCGGTCACAGTTGTGACTGGGCCTCTGAGCTGGGGGGCCTGAGTTCAGCATAAACTCCAACAAAAACTAAACCCATAAAACAGACCCTCCCTCTCAACGTGCAGCCCCCAACATGTGTGGTGCCCCCCGGTGCAGGCCCATACAAGCGAGTCGAAAACAGACAGACTATGGCAGGGCCCTGCACAGTGAGAGGAAGGATCCTACTGGGGGCCCTATATACCTTTCTACAAGAGGGGGACCTAGATGCCTATTTACCTACTAGGAGCCATATATAATTAACTATTTGGTGGCCTATATACCTAACTACCAGAGCTCAAAGGGTATAATTATTACCATTTGGGGCACTAGGAATGGGGAGTTTGCATATGGGGTCGGCAGCTAGGAAAATGTTAAAAAAAAGTGAGGAGTCTCAGGTGTTTGTGTTGTAAATTCTGCAGGGATGAGTTATGGCCGAGTAAAGTCATCATGGTGGCCTGGCCCGGATGGAGAAGAAAAGGGAAGTGGTTT